>PVJX010038882.1:0-16072 GCA_004027295.1 Dolichotis patagonum
GCGCCCCGGTAAGCAGCAGGCTGCTTACTGGTTAGCTCGGTGCCCTAAGTTCCAGCATGGCGTGGATCTCAGGAAACGCTCTGGCTTCTTGTTTCCCCACCCTGGGGTGGCCACAGCTTGCCAGACCACAGTCACTTACCAGGGCAGAAGGCTGCTTACTGGTTGGCTCGGCGCCCTAAGTTCCAGCATGGCGCGGATCTCAGGAGACGCTCTTGCTTCTGGTTTCCCCGCCCTGGGGTGGCTGCGGCTCCCCACACCACAGTCACTTTCCAGGGCGGCAGGCTGCTTACCCTATTTCTTTTTTTAAATCTGTATTGTTTTATTCTTTTTTGTTTTTAAAGGAAAAATGAGAAACTAATCACAGGTTTGCAGAATGAATCAAAAAATAACACCTAAAGACATACACTACACAAGAAACACATTTAATTAAAAAAGAAGTTCATAGATTAAAAAGGAATTCATAATTTAAAAAAAATTTATAGTCCATGCAACAAAAATCTGGAAAAAAACAGGAGTAGCTATCCTGACATCTCACAAAGTGAATTTCCAGTGAAAACTGATCTAAAAAGACAAAGAATGTCACTATATATAGTTGTCTCTTCAGCAAGAGGAGATAACAGTTATAAGCATATATGCAACAAAGCCGGCACACCAAAATTCATAACACAGGCACCAACAGTCATGAATGACAAATCAGATAAACACCAATACAATTATAAAAGGGAGCTCAGTATACCACTGTCACAGATAAATCAGCTAGACAAAAAATCAATGCAGAAAAAGCAGTTGAACCAAAGCTTCAAACAAATGAATATAATAGATATCTATAGAGAGCTCCATCCAGCAACAACATGATATACATCCTTCTTTGCAGCACATGGAACTTTCTCCAAAATAGACCCCACACTAGCCCATAAAGTGTGTTTAAGTAAGTGCAAAAGAATCAAAATTATCACATGTATATTATCAGATCATACTGCAGTGAATCTAGAGATCAATAGCAAAACAAACCACAGAAACTGTACAAACACATGGAAATTAAACAATATTCTCTTGAATAATATAAGGATGAAATTGAGGAAGAAATTAGTTCCTGTTGTCAAAAGACAATGCCAGTGCATACTGGAACCTATGAGACACAATGAAAATATTCTTTTTTTTTTTGGTACCAGGGATCAAACTCACAACTGCACTTGCAAGGCAGATGTCTATGCCACTGAGCTAAATCCCCAGCAACCAATGAAAATATTCTTAAATGTGATGTTTATAGTTGTGAATTCACACATTAGAAAAAGAATGAGTTCAAATAAATAGCATAATGATGCACCTCAGTGTTCAAATCCAAAGCCAGTATGAGGAGAGAGAAATTAATGAAATTTAGACTAAAAAACAAAAACAAGATTCAATGAATCACTTTTTTCATCCTGTATCCCTTAAACAGTATGTACTGTACACATGCACTAATAATCTAAAAAGATAATAAAACAAGATTAAAATAAAGCAGTATGTTATATTAACTATTAAAAAAAGAGTCAATGAATTGAACATAGGTTCACTGAGAGAATGAACAAAGTACACAAACTCTTAGCCAATCTTACCAAAATAAGGAAAGAAAAGACTCAGATCCATGCAACTGGAAATGAAAAAGTTCTGATCACTCAGAACACTGAGATAGGCAGATTGCTGCAAATTTTAGGGCAGCCTGGGCTACATACTGAGTTCAAAGCCAGTCTGAACTTCATAGCAAGACCCAGTTGGAAAAAAAAAATGTGAAATCACAAAGGTTTGTGCTGAAATTCAGATGATCAATGTTAACTACTTTGGGAACAAGTACTCTAATAAAATTGAAAATGCAAAAGAAATAGATTCCTGATATATGTGAACCAGTAAAGTTGAACCAAGAAGATAAGGAAATCCTGAACAATTGAGTATCAGTAAATGAAATTGAAGAGATTGTAAGAGAACTACAAACTAAGAAAAGCTCAGATACTTTTTATTTGGAGAGAGTCTTGTTAAATTGCCCAGTCTGGTCTCACATTTGAAATCCTCTTCCTTCCATGCTGCTGGGAATACTGATATGCATTATTTTACCCAGCTTGTGCTGATTCTTTTGATTAAGAGGAATAAATTGGTATAGGAGCTAACATAGATAATTACACTTAGTGCTATGGAACCACTACCCCTCCACTTACCTGAACTTGTGCCATGCCCCAGAGCCAATCCCTCTTTGTTCTAAGGGAAGTAAAAATAAAAATAAATAAAGATCCAGGAAATTTCTGAAGTTCCAGGCCAGGGCACATGCTTATCAGAGGCATCCTCATGCCCACAATGATCTTTCCTCACTTGAAACTTGTTAATGGTTCATACATATGGAGTACATAGCATGCATCTAATTATAATGGAGTGAATTATGGGAAAGTACGTATGCAGTAGATACAATTGAGATCACTCAGCACCCTGTCAATGATATTGTCAATCACATCCTGAATGATGCAGTGAGAGGTGCCCTAGGTAAGGTGTACATTTTTTAATCCGAAAGCCCAATTTATCCCCAGTCTATTCCACTCTTCCTGCCACCCCATGCTATTTTCTTCCTACTGCTGCCATGTTTTTCATTTCCACTAATACAAGCTCACTCTTTAGAGTCCATCTTCCCCTATTAACTTCAGTAAGTGTAGTATCATAGAAAGCTAAGTTAGGTAGAAATATTCCAGGAAGTCAGACAGGGATAGGCCCTTGAGGGAGTCAGTGCAGAGGAGGGGCACACATCATGGCTGTGACTGAGGCATATTCACTGAAGGCCAGGCCTCAAGATAAAGACAAAAGGACCAGGGCTATATGCCTCCCCATGGGAAAATCCAAATACCATATTTGTTATCACCTGGTCCAATAAAGTGTAGACAGACATCAGTCACCCAAATGGGTGACCAGCATCTCCAGACTCATCTCTTCTCAAAAGATCCTTGTTCTTTCTATGTACAGTTGCTATGTGACTCCATTGAATCAACGTTACCTTGTGAAGGCATTTGTAACCCCTACTACTTGCTTTCTTTTATTTGTCCTTTTCTCTTAGACGCCCCCCACCCTATTTTGAAAACTTCACTAGTTTATAATCTATAGATTATAGTTTAGGTGCCTAGCTACCAGTTAGACTTCAGTGAGTGAACTTTGGCCAACCTCCCAAAAGGCTACCTTCCCTTTAACTGGCCATAAACTATGGAAAGGGGAACAAATGGTATTATCTCAAGGTACACAAATGGCCAGGTGCCTACCTACTGTGCGTCAATTCACGAGATGAAAAGAAGGTCTTATAACATTCCAAAGTAATGGTGATGTTGTAAGTGGTATCCATGGCAACCCTCTGACCTTATGAACTCACACATAGGTATAAAAAGAAAGGGAAACAAAGGATTAGGGTCAGCAGCTGACCCTTGAAGTGGCCACTGACCTTGCAGTTCCAAATAAAGTCTCACTTGTTTCTCAACTCTTGTTTCCTGTGGGTGACTTTCTCAAGTGGGCCATTATAATCCAAGCAGCTATACTTGTAATCTTACTGATTCATCATAATTTTGTCCCACATTGTACCCTCTTTGCTATTTTGCACCTATCTTGTGATTTTGCTCTATAAAACTTCCTCTGGAAACTGGGGTCCACGGCTACCCACCTGGGACCCCTCCTGTCTCACAGGAGCCATCCTCCCCACAGTCAATACTTCCTACTCTTAACCTCCATTGTTCCTTAGAATTCAGTCTTCAGTTTTGAGGAACATGAACTTGGTGTACCTGACACCTAGCAGGTTGGGACTTATAATATTTCCCTTCTATCATTTGGAGATCGTATACCAGTAGCTGTTTTCTTCTTGTCTGCTGAGTGTACGACACTTATCCTTCATGAGCAGGAACCTGGAAACTATCTCCTGGGAACCTGCTGCCAACTGTATCAGAACTGCATTCTTTTGTTGGTTGGTCTTGCCACCAATTCAGATTTGTATTGGAAGTGGCAACTAATATGAAATCTTCTGGATCCATGTTGCAAAACCCTTATGTGGTAATTAAAGGAACCTGACCAAGGCCATCCGTGCTGACTAGAGGCCACTGCAAAACCCCTACATAGCACAACTACACCCCTAACTCCCATCATTGTCCAGCCCTACTGCTGATAACAACCACTACTCCCTGTGCTTTCCCAAGCCTGTCCTTGGGCCACAGTCCTCCTGTACTTTCTGCTTGGCAGGAAGCCACAACAACGTTTCCGTGAACTTTCCCCACCATGACCCTACAGTCTATAAGAGAGTAGCCAGTCTGGTGTAAGTAACTCTCAGGTTTATTTTGAAGTAAAGTTGTCCCACCGAGCACACACATTTGGTTGTTTGCTCCTTTTTCCTAATAGTAATGGTACTATCCACTTAGGTACATACATTCAGATTGGTTTGTTCCCTGCTGACCCAAACAAAGGAGGCCATATGTTTTGGTAAAAAAGGAAAAAGGATTTATTCAAAGTTGGCTCTGTAGAGATAAATAAGTCCATTACCTTAATTAACCATCTCTCCAGGTACGCACAGGTAAAGATCTTTTGTGGGAAGGAACAGAGGAGGAGGGGGAACAGAAAGTAGCAGCAACACAGCAGGAACAGATATTTACCTTTGGCCGATCTTTACACCTGCTTATCATTTCCAGCCATCTGTAGCTCATTGTCACCTTTTCAGTGGGCTCCAGCCTCCTGGGGCCAGCGTTTGCATATCCTGTTGCTACCTCTGGCTAAAGAGAGGAGAGAGAGCATCGGTTCTGTGCTCAGCAGGAGGAAGCTTGTAAGAGTTGTTTATTTCAAAAAGAAAAAAAAATCCCAACTTTTAACTTCCATTTTGTACTGCTGGTTACAGTAAGAAATGGAGAAAGATATTTTATAGTGCCTACCAAGGACGGATCCTGTTAAACTGATATGATTCACTAAGAATTGACTGAGTCAAAAAAGAGAAGCAAACTTAGGGGAAAAAGGCTGAAAATACCATCTCATGATTGTTGCTTATGTCATTGTTGGGTATGAAATCATTGAGAGAGAAAGGAAAGGAGGAGCCAGGAAATGTGAGGCTAGTATATGAAACAGACTAATCTAACAGTTAAGATCGCAATTATTTTACTTCAGATTCTATACATTTAACCAGTATATATTTACTAAATCTGTCAGTCTTAAGCCTAAGACCAATTCATTAATAGTTGGGTCAGTGGTCACTCCAAGTGGAAGTAATTATTTGGTGGATGTCCATAGCTCAGTGAGATGAGTGTTTCTACCTATTAGTAGAATGGCGTGAGGATTGGTATCAATGTATGTGCCCCTTTGGCAGTGCTGAACTCTACTTGAGCCCTGCACCCTCGGGATGTGATGATAGTTTTAAGACTAAAAGAGGCCTGGAAGATTTAGCTCAGCAGCATAAGCACCTGCCTGGCAAGTGCAAGGTTTTGAGTTCGATCCCCAGTACCAAAAAAAAAAAAAAAGACTAAAAGAACCCTTCCACCCTTTTGTGTTCTTGGAAATGATTTACTCCAAACTCCACCCTTTCTCATATGACTTAGATAAGACTAAGGGATAGTCCCTTGTTTATCCATCCATGGCAAGGCCAGCTCAGGCCCTCTTGGTCCCCATACTTTGTCTCACAAATGATTACCTGAATTGTTTGACTTGACCAAACATTTGTTAGGTTTTTTTCTGCCATCAAGCCCTTAATACTGGCCTAACCTTGAGTTTCAACAAACATTGGTATAGGGAATAAACTCCTTCAGGGCCTTGTAGAAGTGGTTGACTGTGAAGAATAGTCATTGCTCAATGTGCCAGATACTGATCTCATTGTCTTGCCTTTTTTGGGGGGAGGAGGTGAGGTTGAGACAGGGTCTCTATGTAGCCCAAGCTGGCCTCCAGCCCAAGGCAGTCCTCCCACCTCGGTCTTCTAAGAGCTGGCATTACAGACAAGCGCGCCACCACACCTGGCTTTTCTTTCTTTCTTTCTTTCAACATCTCTTCTCCAATGTTGGACTCTCTTTTCAATATCTCCCTCCTCTACTGAAGTAATCAATTCTATCACAATAGTCTTTTTATTTTATTTCATTTTTTGAGACAGGGTCTCACTCTGCAGTTCATTCTGGACTTGAGCTCACTTTGTAGCCCAAGCTGGTCTCAAACTTGTAACGATCCTCCTGCCTCAGCCTCACAATTGTCTTAAAAGTCTCTCCTGACCTAACTCCAGATTGTTTTTTCATTTTCTCTTCGTTTTGTCACAGTACTGGGGACAGAACTCAGATTCTTCCTCATTCTAGACATGTGAAATTACCCTAGCTGGGCTCAAACTTATGATTGTCTTTCACTGGCCTCCAGAATGCTGGAATTACAGTCATATGACACCACATCCAGCTAGAAGGAGTTTTGTAGGGGTTTTGCTGTTGTTGTTCTTGTTTTTAAAGAGAGAAAAGTAAAACAAAAAAATTAAAAATGATGATATAGAGTTTCAAAACAGGATAGTAAATTAACAATGGTTAATATATTGCATATTGTCTTCAAAGTAGTTGCTCAGATTACAAGATAAATGCATGAAAAATTAACCAACCTATATAAATACAAAGCAATAAACTAAAAGTTTTCAATAAACTAAAAGAAATTAGTAGTATATTTATGTTAACTATCATATTTTTTTCTTTTCCCTTCCTTCATTTCTCCTTTCCCCTATCTCAGTTGTTCTTTCCTTGTGAGCAGTTTTTTCCCCTTTCTCAATATCTATCGCAGATTTTGTATCTTATTTACTCTTTTAGTTTCTTATACTAGGAAGACAAAACAGTGCTTACACATGCAATTTTGATTTATTTCATTTATGAGTGTTGTCTCTAGTTGCATTCATCTACCTGTAAAATCCTCAAGTTTATCTAGAAGGAGTTTTATGGTAGTGGTATCATTTAATTGCTTGAACTTCTTGAAATATATGCCAAAATTATCTAGTAATTGGTTATAAAAGTTGATTGAGCCCTCCTTCAATTTTATCAAAAGCAAGAACTGAGAAACCTCTGACTCAAAAAGTGTGTGTCACTCTATCTTGAGAAGTATCATTTAGAAAATGACTTATTTAGAAAAAAGTTCTTCTCAATGTAGCACATACCTGTGGTCCCAATACTTGGGAAGCTGAGGCAGGAGGATACAAGTTAAAGGCCATCCTGAGTTACAGAGCAATTTCAAAACCAGCCTGGACTACTTACCACAACCCTGTCTCAAAAGATGAGTACAAACAGAAGCAATCATGAGACATGTGACTAATAGAATAGATAAACCTAATTGGAGATGAAGAATGCCTGGGATCCAACCTTTCATCCCTAACTCCTTCACAACTGCTCATCAGGCAGAGGCCAAAATGGTCTCAGAAATGCTTCCTGGGACATTGAAACAAGTGAACACAAAAAATGTTCCAAATCACAGGGAGTTAATGAAACCACATTTTCCATAATGGTATAAGAGAAAGAAACTCCAACCTGCTAGCTGTCTGGTATAAGTTTATATTCTCTAAGTCAAAGAATGAATTTTAGCAACAACAGAAGTTAAGAGTAGGATATACTTATTGAGAGAAAGAAAGTTTCTGTCAGAGAGACAGAAGGGGTCCCAAATAGATTGCAGAGGACCCTATCTTTTCTAGGGATTTTTATAGAGCAAAACCACGAGCTAAATCAGGTCTAAGGTGGGGAAAATGGGAAATCACATTTTTTTCATTACATTTTTTATTTCAGGGGTCCACTTCTTTCAGTTCTTTATATAGTGTGACTATTAATCCTCTGTCCGAGGAGTAGCTGGCAAAATTCCCCCCTTCCCCCCGTTTTACCATGTCTCTTCACTCTGTTGTTTCTTTTGCTGGGAGAAGCTTTTAGATTTGATGTAATTCCATTTGTTGGTTGTCAGTATTATTTCTCATGCCATTGAGGTTCTGTTCAAGAAATCTTTGCTTATTTCTACATTTTCAATAGTTGTACCTATTTTATCTTCCAACAGATTTTGTTTTAACATTTAGATATTTAATTTATTTTGATTTTAGTTTACTACATAGTGAGATATGTGGGTCTGGCCTCGCATCTTTTGCATGCAAATAGCCAGCACAATTGTGTTTCCCAACACAATTTATTAAAAAGGTTATTTTTCCTCCAGTGTATGTTTTTGACTCCTTTGTCAGAGATCAAATACATATTGTTTCTGTATTTTCTATTCTGTCTCACTGAGGCATGTGCCTATATTTGTGGTAGAACCATGCTGTTCTAATAACTGTGGCTTTATAGTATAACTTGAAGTCTGGGGCTGTGATGTTACTTGTTTTACTTTTGTTAGCAAGGCTTGCTTTTTCTATTCTGGGTCTCTTCTGGCTCAATAAAAACTTTTGGATTCTCCTCTGTGGATCTGAGTAATGCCATTGGTATCCCCAATGGGGTTGCATTCAATCTGAAAAATTCTGAAGTATAGCCATGTTGATTATCCAGGAACAGGGACCTTTTTTTTTGGTACTGGGAATTGAACTCAGAACCTTGTTCTTGCCAGACAGGTGCTTATGCCACTAAGCTATATTCCCATTCCTATTTTCCATTTTTAAATTTTCTAGTTGATTTTATTTCAGAATAATGTAATTTTCATTGTATAGACCATTTGTTTCCTTGGTCAATTTAATATCCAATTATTAATTTCTTGGATATTATAATGAATGCTGTTTTCTTAATTTCTATTTTTTTCTAATTTATATTTAAATTAGTTTAGTTCCTTACTAGTGTATAGAAATGCTATTTATTTTTGTGTGTTTATTTTATAACCTGCTATCTTGCTACACTGCTGAATTTGAATATCAATTCTAGAAGTCTTTCTGTGGAGCTTTGTAGGCTTTGTAAGTAAAGGAACATACCATGTGCAAATAATATTTTGACTTCATTGTTTTCAATACATTTTCCTTCTACATCTTTCTCTTGCTTGATTTCTCTGGCTAACGTTTTAAGGACTACAAACAGGTGTCTCCAAATAATCAAAGTCACAATAATTGTTTTGGATTCAAAGGAAGTCACTGGAGTTGTCTCCCATAAACAGGCATGGTGATAATGAACATCCTTATCTCTTTCCTGATTTTAGTGGGAAAACTTTCAGGTGTTCCCCCATTTAACATGATGTTGACAGATCATAAATGGCTTTTATCAGATTGAGATAAGGTCCTTCAGTCCATATTTTCTTCAGGTTTTATTTTAAATCAAGACTGGATATTAGATTTTGTAAAATGCTTTTTCTGTGTCTATTGGGATGATTGTGTGCTTTTTTGTTCTTGCTTTTGTTTATGTGAAGAATTACATTTGTTGATTTTTACATAAACCACCCTTGCATCATTGGGATGAAGCTTACTAGGTTATAGTGTATGATCTGTTCAATGCTTCATTCTACTTGACAGTATCTTGCTAGACATTTTTGCATATATTTATATATATACACACATATATATGTATGTATATATATATGTATACATATATATGTATATATGTATACATATATACATATATGTATAAACAAACATACAAACGAACTATATATGTGTATATATATATAGTGTGTGTATATATATATATATATATACACATATATAGTTTGTTTGGTTTGCTTGTTTGTTTGTTTGTTTGCTTTGGTTGATGGGGATCAAACTCACGACCTTGTGCTTGCCAGGCAGGCTCTTATACCACTGAGCTAAATCCCCTGCCCATGCACCTATATTCTTTAGAGAAATTAGTCTGAAGTTTCTCTCTCTCTCTCTCTCTCTCTCTCTCTCTCTCTCTCTCTTTCTCTTTGTTTAGATCATCTCTGATTTGGGGATCAGGTAACATTAGTTTTCAAGAATTATTTTGGAAGTAATCCTTCTCTGTCAATTTCAGTAAAAAGTTTGAGGAGTATTGGTATTAGAATATTTCTGAAATACTTGTAGAATTTGACTATGAATGCATCAGGTCCTGGGCTTTCCTTAGTTGGTAGTTTAGGTTTTTTTGTTATTATTTGTTTATTTTTTAAGTTATTGCTTCAGTTTCATTGTCTGTTATTGAATTGATCAAGGTTTTTAAGTCTTCTTGGTTCCATTTTGGCAATTCATATGTATGGAATGTCTTCATTCCTTCTGAGTTTTTCAATTTTTTGGCATACGTTTTATTTGTTTGTTTGTTTTATGAGACAATGTCTTGTTATATAGTTCAGACTGGCCTTGAACTCACTACATAGCCCATCCTGGCCTTGAACTCACAGTGATCCTCCTGCTTCAGCCTCCCAAGTGCTGGGATTACAGGCACACACTGCCACACCTGACTGGCATATGTACATGTTTGTGAAGTAGCTGCTAACAATCTTCTGGACTTCAGCAGTGTCCATTATGATTTTACCTTTTTATTGCTAATTACATTGTTTTGTGTCTTTTTTCCTTTGTAAGTATTAAATCCATTTTTTCAAAGGTTTTTTTGAACTATGATATTACTTTGTTGATTTTTTTTGCTCAATTAATCTGTCTATTTGTGATAGTGGGTTACTGAGGTGCTACACTACACGTGTTAATGTTTATCTGATCTTTTAAGTCTATTAATGTTCAGTTTATGAAGTTGGGCAAACCACGGTTTGGTGACTATGTTTGTTGTCTTCCTGTTGAATAGTTCTGTTAACCATTGTATTATTTTTCTGTTTCTGTTTTGCTTTCTTTCCCTTGTACTTAATTATTTACCCTACCTGGTGTATTCATTTTATTATTAGACATTTTGGCATTGTTTCCTGCTACAATATCTTGAGAATTTTGTGGAGTGTTTATTTGGTGGTTATGAACATCTTTAGGTTTTTTTCTTTTACATGAAAGTGCAGAATATAACAGTCAGGGTTGTGGGTTTTCTTTTCGAGCTTGAAACATTTCAGTCCACGCTTTCTTTGCCTTTAAAATTTGTTTTGAGAAATCTGTTATAAATATGATGAGTTTTTCTTCATAAGTGATTCTTTGCTTTTTTTTTTTTCCCTAGGGGCCTTGTAAGATTCTGTCCTTGTGTTTCTGGTATTTTAATTATTATCTTACGTGGAGTACTTTCTTTTTCCGATCACTGCTAGTAGGGGTTCTACATGCCTCACTTACCTGTATGTTAAGTTGTTTTTCCACATCTGGAAATTTTTCTATTACTTGTGTAAACAGAGAAAATGTTTTTAATGCCCTTTGTGTTGTTTTCTGGTTTTTCACTAATTCCAATTACTTGTAATAATCTTCTGAGTCATCTCAGACTTGTTAAATCCATTTATCCATTTTTCATGTTTTCCTGTGGTTTTTCAAGGTGTCTCTCATTAACTAATCACTGACTACAGCCCTGCCCTCTAGATCTGACACTCTTTCCTTCATTTATTGCTTCTACTAAGCATACTTTCAATTGTGCTTTTCATCCTTTGGGTTTTGTCTGCGCCTTTTAAATAAATTCTCATTTTTTCTATGCTGGGCACTCATATTTTGCATCTCTTCCTTTAACTCTACTAGATTTTTATCTGTGTCCCCTGTAGACTTTCTGGCCATTTGTTTTATTAGAGTCATTACCTGATTTCTTGTATCTTCTTCAAATTCACCAAGCACCTTATTGAACTGTTGTTGTACCTCTGATGATAATCCATTTGGACTTTTTTGCTATGTGGTCTATGATTTCCTCCCCTTCAAGGGCCTCTGAATGAAGTTTGGGAGAGCTGGGGATTTTGGGAGGCATTTTATTGCCTTCTCTTTTCATGATACTATTTCTGTTGTTGTCATTGTAGTTATTGTTGCTGTTGTTGCTAGTTTACTTTTTGTACTAGGGTTTGTGGATTCTTTGGTCCAGTGTCTTCATTCTTTGAGACAAAGTCCTGGTACTGTTTATGAACCTCAGACAATCCAAATATTGGCATAGAGGAAAAAACCAATCATCAGGTGTGTCATCTTAGCTATACAATAAAGTCACAGCAACAATGGCATCAAGTACCACTATTGGATACTGACAAACCTTAAGAACCTCTCATGAGCAGCCCTTAACCATAACAAAGGGTCTATGATTTTAGTGAAGATGATTAGGCCACCCATATATTGACCTATGGTAACTCAGATCACTAATTTCAGCTAGATGTAGGCAGCAGGGCATGAGCTCAATCACAGGACCGGACTAAATGCCTTCTCCTTCAGATCTGCTCCGTCTGACAATCACACCTACCAACCTGGTGCACCACAGAATACAGGTCCCATGGTCCTCCTCTCCTAATCTGGACCTCTCAGGAGTTGCCAAGAGATCCCTGTTTAGCCCTTGCCTTCTCTAAGCCTATCTCTCAAGACTGTCTCTTATATTGTCTCTGTGGTAAGGTAATGCTATAGTCCTGAAATGGAACTCCCCCACTGGGTGTTGGACTCTTTTGATCAGGTTGGTCTTTTGGTCATCACATCTGCTGCCCTGTGCTGTGAAGACCCTAGTTGTATAGACGGTTAAGATTTGGCACTTTGGCCACTCTCCTTTCCCGCTCAGGTTGCATGGGGCCAAGGATGGGTGGTGACACTGTCTGGAGCAGGGGATTCCTGATTCCTTGGTCCTCATGTGTGTGCATGAGTCCTGCGCAGGTGGTAGTATTGGCCAGGGGTAGGATCTGTGGTTCCCTGGTCCTCCTAAAAGTGAATGCTTTGTCTCCAATATGAAGACAATCAAGACTTGATTTTTATTTACTATATTACCTTTTACATTTGAAAATATAAATCTTCCTGTGAGGTACTTGCTATTAGCTTTCTGCTAGTGGATGAACAGAATGTCTGGTGCAGTTGCCTTTGACTTATAGCATTCTTCAGATGCAGAATGTTTTTCATTATTTTTCTTACTACTGCTTTATCTGAACATTTCTTTCTTCTTTTTATTTACCTATCGTGGTCTCCTTTTTTCTTTTTCACGGTCTCTTTTTGACAATGTGTTTCCTCTTTTCCTGGCCAGAGAAGGAGTCTGCATACTTTTTCTATAGAGGACAAGACAGTGCCTGCTTTATATGTGATAGGCAATAAATACCATCCTTGTCACAGGTGCTCAACACTGCCCTGGGCACAGGAACAGCCACAACAAATGCACAAATGAACGAGTGCTGCACGGTGCCAACAAAACTTCGTGAACATTAAAATTTGATTTCCTTATAACTTACATGGATCACAAAATACTATTCTCTTCCACTCTAAGTATTTAAATACATAAAAACCATTAGTAGGGTGTGGGTTGCCTTCCCCCCCAAAAAAGGCTGAGGGTCAGATTTGGTTCATAGCCCAATCACTGATCTAGATTAAGAAAGAAACAGGGAAAACTGGGCATTTTGAGCTCTCTCTTTAGGGCTGTTCATTCTTTTCTGTTGTTGTTTTGGTTGTTTGTTTGTTTAATTTGTTTGTGCGTGTGAGACGGGGATCTCACTATGTTGTTTGGCTGGCCTTCGACTCCTCTAGAAATTCTTCTTCAAGCTAGGTGTGGCACACATGTCTATAATTCTATCACTCTAGAGGCTGAGGCAGGAGGTTCACTGTAAGTTTGAGACCAGCCTGAACTCCATAGCAAGACTGTATCTCCAAAAACAAAGAAACAAAAATTCTTGCTTAGCAGGTTAAGACTATAAATCAGTAAGTAATTTCATTCTTCAGTTTCTGGTTAGGGTGGGTTTATTCCTACCTCAGCTTCAGGAACCCCCTCAGACCCAGTCTGGCCACATTTCTTGGTGAGCCAGCTAGGAGATGAAAGAGGAGGCAGGAATGCAACTCTTCTGAGTCCAGCCAAAGGCTCTTCATTGTTTTCTCCCCCACATTCCTCAGCCCTTTGCTTCCTGAGGCATAGCCATAGCTACCCCTTCACCAGGCAATTTCTCTTTCTTCCTTTCTGCCAACTTCTGCAGGCTTGTGTCTTGCTTTTTTTTTGGCAGTTAAAGGGCCCCAAACCCCCATAAAATGAGTGCTTATATATAAAAGCACCAAAGGCAAGAGGAATTGGGTCCCTCTAACCAGAAATGGGAAGAAGTGTTGCAGCGTACCCTCTACAATGTGTACTAGCCTCCCTCAACACTCCCTCCGCTCAACGTACTCTGTTTTGGGTCACAAATAACTAAAATTTGCCCACCAGAATGACACATATAAGAATAGATGCATCCAGTGTCTTAAGCAAAGACTTGCACACAACTAGCATGGAAGCCCAATCCTGAGACACTGGTGAGGACCAGCCTTTGGGTGACACTCAAAAAAGCACTCAGCTTAAATCATGTGTGCCTTTGGGTCCTAACACTTCAGACAAAAGGAGACCCTCTAAACTGTTCTTTCAGTCCTTTCTCATAAAGCTAAAAGGGATCAGCTCAGTCTCTCTGATGCCGTGGCTTCCTGTTTTCAGGTAACTGGAACATTTCCTAGATTGTGTAGATTCAGCTGGGCATGCAGGGGATAACAGACATTATCCTTGGGGTCTCACAAGGTCTATGGACTCAACCCAAGAAGGACTTTGCTGGTTTCCTCCCTACCCCCATAGTCCGCCTTTTAAAAAGTTCCCTTCTTGTCCCTCTCCTCTCCCACTCTGAGACTTTTTCTGTCAGAAAACTCAGATATTTAACATTTTTTGGTATTAATTATCAGGGAAAGGGTGGGAGTTGCAGGATGAAAGTGAGAGTAAAGTTCCAGCAGTCTTTCTTGTTGCTCTGGGACTGATTATCATGCTGCCTGGCCAGTCCTGCCTATCCTCTGTGTGGGAAGGGGGAGGGAGGCGCAAGGTCTCTATATTTTCCCCACTGGTAGGAAAGTCTCACAGGCCCTCTGCTAAGGCTCCTTTTTAGCCCTTCTCAGCTGCCTGACATGACCTTCCTGGGCCCTAGGGGCTCCTGTCTACCCTCTTTATAGGGTTTTGTTTGCTTGTTTGTTTGTTTGTTTGGTTTTGAGACCTCATGGTAATTTACTTTCTCTCTCCACCATATTTAGTTCTAGTATTCTAATGATCATTTTGACCTCCAGTTTATTTCCCTATCTAAAATGGTATGTGATTTATAGTTACTAAGTGATATCTCTAAACTTTTTAAGCTGACTGTGAGTACCTTTCATGTGTTACAGGCTCTTAAGTATAAAGACCTTTGGGGTGGATCTTTGAGTAAGTCTCAGCTCTTGTGTACAATTTCTTTTTCTTGCTTTCCTGATTGCTTGACAGAGATTAGAGTGGTTATGTGCTGGGAACGAACACATCCGTCTCAGACATAAGCAACAGATTTCCATGTGACTAGGAAGGCCTAGACTGGTCAGGACAAACAACACACCTGCCTATTGCAGACTAACTGGTCTCCGGGATAGCAGGACAGAGTTCTCCTGGGCAGGTCTGACTCAGGCTTGATTTCCTTTGAAAAATCTGACCAGAGATGGGCATTGGTGGTGCACACATGTAATCCCAACTGTAATCAGGAGGCTGAGGCAGGAGGATCACCATGAATTTAAGGCCAACCTGGGCCAGATAATAAGTTCAAGATTGGTATAACAAGACCCTCTCTGGAAAAAGAAAGAAGAAAGAAAGAAAAAAAAGAAAGAAAGAAAGAAAGAAAGAAAGAAAGAAAGAAAGAAAGACTGTCCCTTTGGGACCCAAAAGTCTCGGACCCGTAGAGTGGCCTGGGCTGTTTGGATCGAAAGTCTGTGCAGAACTGCATCTCGGTGCAACTGTTTGGGACTGCTAGGCATGCCCTTCATCCGCAGGGAACTGCCTGGAGATCGGCATCTGGGCCGGGTTTGTTTGGGCCCATAGCCCCGCCCTTCACCCCCAGGAAGTCTCCCAGAAAGCAGCATCATGGCCTGTCCCTTTGGGACCCAAAAGTCTCGGACCCGTAGAGTGGCCTGGGCTGTTTGGATCGAAAGTCTGCGCAGACCTGCATCTCGGCGCAACTGTTTGGGACTGGTAGGCACGCCCTTCATCCTCAGGGAACTGCCTGGAGATCGGCATCTGGGCCGGGTCTGTTTGGGCCTGTAGCCCCGCCCTTCACCCCCAGGAAGTCTCCCAGAAAGCAGCATCGCAGACTGTCTCTTTGAGACCCG
>PVJX010038884.1:0-16079 GCA_004027295.1 Dolichotis patagonum
AATTGACAAAGAATATGAATATACCTTAGGTAGTGTGTGCCTAAAGCCCCTTGTGTGTGCGTGTGTGCATATGTGTGTGCGTGTATGTGTGTGTGTGTAGCCACCAGAAGGTGTAGCGAGAACATAAAATAAACCATGACCCAGATCTCTGGGAGGCTGAGGCACAAGAATCACAAATTTGAGCCCAGCCTGGGCAACTTAGTGATTTAGTGGAATCCTGCCTCAAAATAAAATAATTAAAGAGAACTGGAGATGGAGCTCGTTGTGAAGGCCTGGGGTGTAATCCTCAGTCCCACCAAATAAACAAATACATAAGATAAAGCTAAAACAGGGCTGAGGATTTAGCTAGTGGCATAAGTGCCTGCCTTGCAAGTGTGCAGTCGTGAGTTTGATCCCTGGTACAAAAAAAAAAAAAGATAAAGTTAAAACAAATCTCATTCTACTTTTAAGATAATTTTCTTCATGTAAATTCTCAGACGTAGAATTGTAGAATTTATTTATTTATTTATTTATTTAGTCTTTTTGAGAGAGGGTCCTGTCATATAGTTCAGGCTGGCCTTGAACTCACTTTGTACCCTAGGCTGGCCCTTAATTCACAATGATCTTCTTACCTCAGCCTCCCCAGTGCTAGGATTACAGATGTGTGCCATCACACCTGGCTCCTACTGCAATTTAATAGATGAAAAATCACATTTTATTTTGTGTTTTTCTTTGATTACTAATCGTTTTGAAGCTCTTCACATTTATTAACATTTTGCATTTCTTTTTCTATAGCTTTTATTCTTTCTCAATTATTTTTTAAAGTCAGAAATCACTTCAAAATCTTATTGTATCTCATGATTTTCCCAAATACTGGTTTTTCATTTGTAATGATGAAGTATAGAAGTATTAGTTAATAGAATCTCAATTATTTGAATGCTGAAAAGCGGAAGTGCTCTAATCCCTTACAGTAGAGTCTACAGTGCTTTTTCTGGTATAGTTAAGATTGCATATATACGTACACACATACTGCATATTTTACCTACTTTTATGGTATCATTTGCTTTCACTGATACCGAGAAAAAGACCCATGCCTTTACATGCTCAATAAACATTTGGTTTGCAAAGTGGCCAAAATAACCAAAAATATCTATACAGACCCTTCTATTACTCAGAAGTACAAAAGACATTTACAGTTAATATTTTCACTCAGTAAGACTAAAGTTTGATCAAAGAACCATTAAATTACAATATGTATTGCCTGAAATAAATTAGTAAGTTCTCAATTATAATATAAATCTAAATATATATGTAATATATATATATATCTTGGGATTTGATTGCTTTGAAATTCTTTGGCTTTGGCACTCAGTGCATCTTGATGGGAGAATTCTGTCCCAGACCCCTCATTTGTTTGGTCCTGGATGCATAGGCTGGAACTCAGAGTTGACTTCCTTGTGACTCACATTGTTTCTTCCAGCCCAATTTTTTTCAAAGCGATTTGGTGCTCATCGAGCCTCCCAGAGAGTACCAAGGTCCCAGTGTGTGTGCGTGTGCACATGTGGGCATGAGCACATGCATGTACAGGTATGTATATACACATATGCACGCATGTATGTATGTTTCATTTTATAGCACAGAAGATAATTTTTTAAGGACTCCGGTCGTGGAAAAGCAGATGTATTTTCCTCTTCAGGATTACCCAGTGAACAACATGGTAACAGGTAATTTAGGGTAAACCCAGGCAGGGAAGAGAGAAGGGGGCAGGGTGTGGGTAGCGCTGCTGTTGTAAGTCAAGCGCTCAGCCAGCAGAGCCCTCTCTCGGTAGACATAGGGCACATGGTAAATAAATCCAGCCGCAGAGCAGGCCTGAGGAAGCCCCCCTATCTGTGTGCTAAACTGGGGTCTCTAAGAAGGATAAACCACGCCCTTGTTCAGATGAGTCAGTGCGTGCCTGCTGTTCTGGGGTCAGGTCTTTTTTGTGATGCTGGCAATTGAACCCTGGACCTTTACCGTGCTTGGCACTGACTTGAATGATAAATTGTATAGACAACCCCAATCGTAGTTGCCACTGAGAGGTTAATGAAACACCGGCCCCTCTTCCACGTGCACATGCACACACACGCACAAGCTTAAGGTGCAAACTCTGCACATAATTGGGAGTCACACAGATGCCCAGAAGCCGACCCTGGATCACCCAGTGTCTCACTCAAGTGCCCCACATGCGGAGAAATTGAGGCTGCAGCTCAGGGAACCAATTGAAAAGTGGCCACTGGGATTTGGATAGTTCTGAAGTGGGCAGTTATCTTGTGTGTAGGGAGGGGATTGCTTTGCTTTGTAGAAAAGACAAGAGTTTAGATCAGAGATACTGCCAAGGGGGTCAGTGGACGAATTTCCAAGGGACGAATTGTGCCATCAGCATGAGACTAGGGTCATTATGAGGGTTTGAGAAGATGGAAAAAGAGTTTAGGTGACCAATGTGATTATCTAAAGAGGTCTTTTCTGAATCATCCAGAAATATTTGGATACTTTGATCTAGGTAGCATGAAATAAGGTCATGGATAACTGTGTTAGTTACTTTTCTCATTGCTGAGACAAAATACCCAACACCCAAAGTTAAAGGGGGAAAGGTTGATTTAGCTCATAGTTTGTAGAGGTTTTAGCCCATAATTGGCTATTTCCAAGGCAGGGTGGCTTAAGAGGGGCAACCATTCACGGCTGCAGAAAACAGCAAAAGCAACAAGGGAGAGGAGAGACAGCCTCTTCCTGTCCTTTATATTGTATGCAGGCTACTGGGATTAGGGCGGTGCTGATCCAATCAGTGGACTGGCCCAGCAATCACCCGATCTTAATCCCAGCGCCCTTAATCCCAGCATTGCACTAGGAATCAATCACATGCTCTAGATTCACCCACCTCCAAAACTCTCTATGGCTGCGTGAAGCTTTGTGAAGACCTCTAGATACAAACCATAACAATGATAATTTTTTCTTTTGGTCTTTTTTGAGGCAGGGTTTCACTATGTAATTCAGGCTGGTCTTAAACTCACTTCATAGCCCAGGATGGCTTCAGACTTGCAGTGATCCTCCTTCCTCAGCCTCCCGAGTGCTGAGATCACAGGCATGCACCACCACACCCGGCTAACAATAAGCAATTTTAAATACAGAGTTTAAAAAGATTATCTTAAAAACATGTCAATGTTAAGAGCTTAGGTTTTTAAAGGGATTTAAAAATAATTTGTATTATGTATCATTTTCTTATTCAGCAGTATCAAAACTGCCTCTGGTAACAGTGCATAAATCCCTAGTGACTTCTAATCATTTCTTCTGGTCGTTTTATTTTTTTCTTCTTTTTCATTTGAGTAGCAGAAAATATCCCTTTAAAAGCACTTTAAAAGAAGTTTTAATGTATAGTTTGGGGATGTTTGGGAGAAATCAAAGAACTCGGCTGCCTAGTGATGATAATAGAAGTCAGTGCTGGGCCCCTTGAGAGTTTTTTTTTTTTTTTTTTTTTTTTTTTTTTGTCTTTTTGAGACAGGGTGTCACTATGCAGTTCAGGTTGACCTTGAGCTCACTTTGTAGCCCAGGCTGGTTTTGAACTCACAATGATCCTCCTGCCTCAGGCTCCCAAATGCTGGGATTACAGGCGTGTGCCACCATGCCTGGCTCCCTTGAGAGTTCTTGTGGGCTGCTCAGGACAATAAACCAATGAAGGCCGGGAATCCTGAGAATGGCAGCGTCTGGTGGCTGCTGGGATTTACCCCAGGACCTGAACCTTCAGCTCACACGTGGGTATCTGAAGCTGCACTCGTGGTGTAACGCTCGCATTGACTGTGCTTCAGGCAGCTCCGCCAAAGGGCACTAAACATCTCGTGTTCATCGGACTCATCAAATGCCAAGTAATTAATGAACAGCTCATTGGTAAACATTGAATCAGCCGCGCAATAAAGCCTTGCTTCCCCAGCACCTGCACGGGGACAGTCTCATGACCTACTGTTAGGCAAGGGTAGGTCAGGGATTTTCTTTGTGACCACTTCCAAGGCAGGAAAGGAGAGGGAGATTCGCGTTTCAGTGCCCCCAAGAGGAAGAGAAAGTCTAGTTTCCATGGGCTGCTCCAAATGGGGGCCATGGATAGAGTCAAAAGATATGTATGACAATACCATACCTACCCTTCTCAAGGGAATATTGCACAGATGTAATTTTTATTCCTGTTCTCAATGTGTCTTTAGAAACCTCAGTGTACATGTGCAAATAAGTAAATACTGACATTTTTTTCACTAG
Organism: Dolichotis patagonum; assembly: GCA_004027295.1. NCBI lineage: Eukaryota > Metazoa > Chordata > Mammalia > Rodentia > Caviidae > Dolichotis > Dolichotis patagonum. Next base: position 4,258 of record PVJX010038884.1, read on the forward strand.
TTTATTTTATATAGGTCACCGGGTGTGGTGGTCCACACCTGTAATTCTAGCACTCAGGAGGGTGAGGCAGGAGGATCTCTATGAGTTCTTGGCTACATAGTAAACTCAAGGACAGTCTGAACTACACAATGAGACCCTGTCTCAAAAATATGCATATATATTTTACACAGGTACCCAGCCATTATGCTAAGATATGAGCATGAAACCTAGCAACAGTGCCTCAAGTGTTATACAGGTACCAGCTCCTCAGGATGAATGTAATCATTGTATACTACACTAACAAAAATAAGGATTAAAAGAGATCTAATAAAATAAATGACCATTATTAAAAATAGAAAGATACTAATCAATTTTATATGGTTGAATTCATAGTTTATTAACTATGAATTTATTATTATTATTAAAGTAACTAAACTATATGCATAGATTTCTTGTTGGCCTTGATGGTAGTGGTGTCCTAAATTCAATCATACTTGAGCTGTACCAGAATTTTTTCATGTGATATTCACTTTTAAATCAGATTTCACCTTTAGTATAGACCACAAACATTTGCATTACCTAAAATATAATCATTCAGGTAGTAAGCAATTGTGTTCAAGTAATTGCTTAAACTCTTTGGGTCTTTAAGCTCTCCATACTTGGGCAAGATTTCTTCTTTTTTTCTGACACTCATAGCTATTTCGTATTATTAATGTAGCAATAGAAATTTTTCTAATTAATTTTTCACTAAAGATTATTATCCCAATCCCAGCACTCAGGAAGATCGTCGCAAGTTTGAGACTAGCTTGGGCTACAAAGTGAGTTCAAGGTCAGTCTGAACTGCATAGTGAGACCCTGTCTCAAAAAGACAATGCCCCCCAAAACAAAAAAACAAAAACAAAAACAAAAGGAACATTATCCCAATGTTGACAGCACGGGAAAGCGTTGTCTGCTCTGATAAGGAAGGAGAGCTATTTGTGGTGTTAGTAGCTAGATGAATAATAGATAACTCTAGGTGTTTACGCTCTAAGCCAGTTAATTACTCCTGGTTATCTTGTTCTAGGTACTTTTTTGTTCCAGGTCCCACCCTAGCATCATGCGCTTAGTCAAATCAGCTAGTCAGAAGTCCATGGTTTAAGTGGCCATGGTGGTCCATGCCTGTTATGGCTTGGGTCTAGGGGTCCCCCAAAGCCTCTTGTACTTTCAGACCGGGCTTTTTTGGAGGTGGCTGAATCCAGAATCTGTGATTGATTCGTAGTGTGATGTTGGGATTAAAGGTGTGAGAGTTATACCAGGCCCAGTGTGGGTACCTTATGTACAATAAAGGGACAGAAAGAGGCTTGTTCTCTTTCCCTCTTGTTGCGTTTGCTGTCTTCTGCCACCAAGAACCACTGCCCCTCTGCCATGTGCCATCCTGCCTTGGAGCCAGGTGATTACAGACTGAAACCTCCATAAACCCCAGCTAAATCAACCTTTCCTCCTTTAACTGTGGGTGTTGGGTGTTTTGTCTCAGCAATGAGAAAACTAAGACAATGCCTGTACTCCCAGCTACTTGGGAAGGTAGAGCAGGAGGATTGTGAGTTTAAGACATGCCGTGTCCAAAAATAAAATAAAATTGTGGCTTAAAAGTGGTAGAAAGTTATAGGGCAGGGGACCGGAGAGTGAGAGAATATGTTGCCTGATAATGACCAGATTTCACAGACATCTTCACTGAATTATTTAATTCAGTGAAAAACAGCTCAAAGGGTCACAGATGTTGTAACCAGTAGTTGGCTGCTCCCAGTGGCAGGGCCAGGAGCTGGGGGTGACTGAGAGGGATAGTGCACCCGCCTCCCAGGCAGCCACTGAGCTGTGAGTGCCTCAGACCTTAGCCCTGTTGAGGAAGTCAGGGCCTCAAAGTTCCGTAAGTTCCTCAGATCCCAGCAGCTGGCCACTGCCCTATCCCTTCAACAAGGGGAGGCCTTTGTGGGACATTTTGAATCCTAGCCATGACACACTGAAAAGCAGGTATTATAAGATTTCAAACGTGTATTATATGTCCCCCCCCACCGTATTTTGTAGGTTACATATCAATCGATGCCATGAAGAAATTCCTTGGGGAGTTACACGACTTTGTTCCCGGAAGCTCAGGTTATCTGGCGTATCATGTTCAGGATGAAATCAATATGTCTGCTATAAAAAGCCAATTGAAAAGGAAATGTTAAGTTAAACTGGGCATTTATTCTGCATGAAATGTTACCAGAGATATGCATTTGGGATCTGGAAACGGGGGTGGGGGGTGGGATGGGGGAGGAGTAGAAAAACCTCTTTCTCAGTGAGGCCTCAGTGAGATGAAATGCACAATCATTTCGTTGGTTTTGACATTTGGACTGGACTTTCCCTGCTGTGTAACATGTCCACAAATCCGAGCAGCCAGATTGTCATTGAATACTGTATGGGTCTCTCTCTGTCAAATGTTTTTAAAATTTAATATTCTATTTCTTCTAGGGTCAGTACTGTGAATGCAAGGTTTAATGATTCTGGCTGTTTTATTTATTTATTTTATTTATTTTTCTTTTTGAGATGAGGTTTCACTTTGAAGTTCAGGCTGGTCTCCAACTCACAGTGATCCTCTCGCCTCAGCCTCTTGAGTGCTGGGACTATGGGGGTGGGCCACCACGCCCAGCTTTGGCTGTTTCACTTTGAATTTAAAACTTACAGTTGAACTCTGAGTTTCTGTCCCTGACCTGATACGTTGGGAGTAAAACATCTTAATAGTTCATTCTTCTCCCGGCTGGGTGCCGACGCTGAACGCCTCAGGAGGGGACAGCTCAGCGCCTTAGTCCTCTGAGATGAACCTGCAAGGCACCGCAGATCGCTGCGCCGCACTGGGCCTCGGAGGACGTGGAGGCGAATTCACCTACAAACATGGTCACCCGCGGCAGGTGGGCCTGTGTCTCCCGGTGCTGCCCAGGCTGGCCCTAGCCTCCTGAGCGTCCGGGGCTCCGGGCGCGCGCCGCGGTGCCGACTTGCCGTCCTAGCGTCGCAGCGCAGCGATTCCCGCCTCCGTTCGCACGCAGAGGCTTGTGGGATAATTACAGTTTGAAGATGTCACAGCCTGACTTTCGAAGCTGTCATTTTGTTAGAATTGCTCTTTCTCCTGGAGGTGCACAGTGACTGCATACTGGCAACTTCTTATTTATTTCTGTGTTTAAACTCTTCTGAACCTGTAAATTAAAATAAACACAAAGTTAATCATCTTTTCCGGAAACATATTAAACATTCTCTCTCTTGCATGCCTTATCTGAGTTACAGTCTGCTGATGGCTTCTTACATAGAAACCAAACATGGGACTTTAACTTAATTGGTAAGAGGATTACATAAATTTACACGAGGTATGTGCTCTAGGGTATCTTGGAGGAGCATGTTCAGTGTTCCTCCAGTGCTGCATGTGTTAATATAAGCAATACAACAAAACGTAAGTGTTTTCCAACTAAAACTGATTTCATCTTTAGATGTAGAAAGGAAAAGTCAAATGCAATATATATACCCTTGAAACAGCACTGAAGCAATAAAATCAGTGGGTACCATAAACCTGTCAGGAATTAAAAGCACACAAAGGAAAAAATAGGGAAAGATAAACTTTCCCTGAAAGTTTATCACCATAAGTGGAAAGGAAAGGTAGTATGCTTTCAAGTACTGTTTGTGAGAATTGTTTCTTTCCGGGTGAAACTGAGCTCAGTGTTTAATAACAACAGAGTGGCGTGGCACCTCCATCACTGCGCCATTTTAAGGGAATGGCTAGTTCCACAGCCTCTCCATAGGCTAATTTTCTTTGTGTTTTGTTTTTGGTGCTTTGGGTTGAACCCAGGACCTAGTCCATGCCACAGTCCAAGTTTACACATTTTCACCACCCTAGAATGAGCCTGCTGCTCCTTACAAGTCATTGTCCACACTCGGAAACACACATCCACTCCCATTCACTGACCTACTTTCCGTCTCCAAGGCTCATCTACTCTGCACGTTTTACACGAACATTATTGTGCGGTGCACGCTTTCCGTCACTGACTTTTACTTAGCATAATATAGCCAGGGTTCTTCCACTCTCTGGCTATTGTAATGCTTCTATGAACCCTTCATGTACAAGTTTTGTGTGGTGTGTGTTCTTTTTCTCCTGGGCCATTGAATAGCTGTGTTTAACATTTTGAGGAACAGTCACATCGTTTTCCAGAGCAGCTCTATCATTTTCACCCCCACTAGCAATGTAGGCGCAGGGTAGTTTCTCGCTTCCTCGACAGCGCTTGCTGTCTGTGCACTGATGCATGTTTGGTTGTGGTGCTGTGCACCCGAGGACTGCTCTCCCGGGAGCCGGCCGCGCCCCCAGCCAGGCCCTGCTAGCGCATTTGATGTGTGTCTTGTGGTTTTGATTTGCATTTTCCTAATGGCTAGTAATGTAAGCACCTTTTTATATAACTAGTGGCCAGCTTTAGATTTTTGGTCTATCCAAGCCTTTTGTCCACATCTAATTTGGGTTGTCTTTTTATTATTGAGTTCTAAGAGTTATTTACACTTTCTGGATACAGTTTTCTTATCATATGTGCAATTTTCAAATCTTTTTTCCTATTCTGTGGTGGGTTTTGTTTGTTTGTCTGTTTTTTTACTTTTTGTTATGTTTTGTTTTGGTTTTTTGAGGGTCTCCCTCTGTAGTTCAGGTTGGTCCTGCATTCACTATGTAGCTCAGACTGGCCTTGAACTCACAGCAGTCCTCCTGTCTTAGCCGCATGAGTCTGGAATTACAGGTCTGCACCACCATGCCAGGCCCTCTCTTCACTTTATTATTGATACAGTTTGCAGCATAAAGAATTTTAATTTTAATGAAATCCATTTTTTTTTCAACAGGGCCTCACTCTGTAGTCCAGGCTGGCCTTGGACTCATGGTGTTGCCCAAGCTGGCCTCAGACTCACAGTTCACAGTGATCCTCCTGCCTCAGGTGCTGAGGTGCTGCTAGACATGTAGACATGTACCACCACACTTGGCTCCCCTATTTTCTTTTGTTGGTTATATTTTTGGTTTTGTTTCTAAAAACCCTTTGCCTAGCCTAAGATCATGTAGATTTACTCCTACATTTTCTCCTAAGAAAGTCTTAGGAGAAAAGGTCTTTGGAGAAAAGGAGAAATGTAGGTCTTTGGTTAATTTTGAGTTATTTTTTGTATGAGGTATGAGGTGGGAGTCCAGGTTGATTCTTCGGCATGTGGACACTCAGTTTTTGCAGTGCTATTCTTTGAAAGACTGTAATTTCCCCTGCTCCGCATGTACAGGCTCTGGGTTCCATCCCCAGCCCCCCCATTATTTTTCTGTATGATGATGACGATGACGATGATGGGGTGTGTGTGTGTGTGTGTGTGTGTGTGTGTGTGGTACTGGGGATTGAACTCAGGGCCTTTCTAAAATTTAGAAACAGGGTTTCACTGAGTTGCTAAATTATACAAGGTGGGTTTGAACTTTTGATCCTCCTGCCTCAGCCTCCCAGAGTGCTGGGACTATAGCTGTGTGTGATGTGTTATTATAAAGAATTAAACACTGCACACATATATAACATAAAAAGTAAAGACCCTTCAAATGCCGCCTTGAAAGGCAATTGCTGAAACAGTACTATAAATAGTCTGGGATAACTGACTTCTGAGGGAACTTCTAGATTTATGAATTTATACAATTTTAATGGGCAAAAGAATCCCCAGAAATGCTATTTAGCATAGCATCCCGTTTAGTGTGAGTGACCCTCTAGACACTCCTCTGTAAGGCCTCACTGCTGAGTGCTGTATCTCCTCATCTTGTCACCGGAGCCCACTTAAACTATTAGTTTTATTAGAATCTATAGACCTTACACATCTGATGTTTTTAATTTACTTTATGTTCTGCATTTTGCCAAAGCAAACACACTCACAAGTGACACTGGACTGGTACCCTGGCGTGGAGAGGGCTTCATGTCTCAGCAGCCTTGGCTTCGGGGTGGGAGCAGGCAGCAGCTGGCGGGTGTGACCTTGGGTCTCCCCCTAGCCAGGTGGCCCCTCTGCCATGTTGGGGAGGCGAGTCACCCCAAAACTACAGGCAAACTGTGAGGACCAAGGGAGGTTTCCTTCATAAAGCAGGTGATGAGTGACCATCAAACCAGTACCTTTTATATTCAGACTGGGGCTCCCTGGTCGGGTAGAGTTAGGGGCCTCTGTGAGACAGTTCCTATGGCCTCCCTGCCCTAAAGGGCTAAAAAACAGGCAACCACAGTAGCTAAAGGGGAAGTGCAGCTGAACTTTGAACCAGAAGCTTTTAAAAAGTTTCATTAACAAGAAATACTTGGAATAGTTTCTGCTTCCTTTTTGGGGGGGACAGCGAGAGGGTGAGACAAGGTCTCACTAACTTACCCATGGTGGCCCAGGTGGACCTCAAATTCATGGCGATCCTCCTGTTTCAGCCTCCAGTGCTGGGACTGCACAGCAGCTCCACCACACCTGGCTGGAGTACTCTTTCCAGTGAACAGCGTCAATGTAATAGCCCTCATTTTTTCTGGGGGAGGGGAGTTTTACCTTCTTTAGGAAAAGAACTATCATAGAAATGTTATTTACCCTGGATATATAAATAATTACCTTAAAGGTGAGCATATTAAATGTATCAGGTAAAAGCTCAAAATTGGCAGTATGGCTTTTAAAAATAATTGTATGCTGGACTCAGATGGGGGGCTCCCCCAGAACTGGGTGGGGTCTATAGTCCTGCTGGCCTGGAGCCTCTCAGCCTCCTTTTCCTCCTAGGGCTCCTCCTCCCCTGGCTCCCTTCCCCCACCGTAGGTGGTTTTCAGGTCGCCCTTCTGCTGAAGCAGAAAGCATCAGGCCAGCTTTCTGCTGGTCGGTGACAAGCCTGTTCTCTCTTGCTAAGTAAAGTGACACAGTGCCATTGCAGACCACCTGGCATGCAGATATTGGGATGGCTGTCTGCGTACAGACCTTGAGTTGGGCTGTAAAGCAACCCTCCCAGAATTTCAAAGAACTGGAATTACTCGATGTTGTTACTCAATGACTTCAGTGCAACTAAGCCAGAAATCAATCAAAAGCAATAACTAGCCAAACACAGTGGTGTACACCTGTCATCCCGGCAGTGAGGCTGAGGCAGGAGGATCACTATGAGTTTGAGGCCAATCTGGGCTACAGAGTGAGTTCAAGGCCAGCCTGGACTACAGAGCAAGTCCCTATCTCAAAAACCCAAAAATAATTAAATTAAAACAAAACAGTAAGAGTATGAGTATAGTTGCTTAGGTAATATTGATTAAATAGGGATCAAATGGAGAAGCAGGTGAGGTAGCAACCACAACACAAGCACTTTCCAGGAAGGGTGGGCTCAGGGAGCCGGCAGGTCAGATGCCTGCCCCTGCTGTCCATCTCCAGGGAAGCATGGGGTGTGGTGTCCTCCTGGTCCGGAGGCCTGGCCTTCGCCCAGTGCCTCCAGTCACTGACCTCTGGCTAAATGACTCGGCTGTCTCTCATTGCAGGGGAAAGTGACACCAGGAAATGAGCCTCAGGGTCAGAGGGAAGCACCTGAGTGCCAGTGGGAAAGTGCAGGGTGAGAGGACAGAGAGGTGGCCATGTGAAGTGTGATACCTGGCTGCATTCTGGGAACGCATGAGCCACCATAGAGGGGAGAAGAGTGGGGCAGAGCGCTAGGCGAGGAGGAGGAGGACGAGGAGGAAGAAGAGCAGGAGGATCATGAAGTGAAGGTGTTCTCTGAGAGATGAGTGCAGGAGCCAGAGGTGCCCACGTGGGGACGGAAACCCCCATAACGGACGCGTTTTCCTGCAGAAGGGCTCAGGGCAGCCCTGTGACCCTCTTGTCACTAACAAGTCCTGGAGCATTCCCCAAAGCACCACCACTTCCTCTTCTGTCCTCATCGCCACACAACCTGACAGCAAGGGGAGGAGGAGAGGATAAAAGTGTCCCCGTCAGCACCCCTGAATCATGAGGGGAAGTGAGGTGACCCTGGGCCCGGCATCAGATTGCAGGAAAGTGGCTCAGAGGAAGCCCGGGGGAGGGCACATTGGCTTATCAGCGCCTCCCTTCCAGTGAGCCAGTCTATATGTCAAAAATGTCACCAGAGGCCAGATGTGGCCGCAGACATCTGTTACCCCAGCATCCAGTGAGGCTGAGGCAGGAGGATCATAAATTCAAATTCTGCCTGGGTAATCTAGCCAGACCCTGTCTCAGAATAAAAATAAAGGGCCGGGTGTGATGGTGCACACCTGTCATCCTGATATAGGGGAATGAAACTCCCCACCTACTATGTCCGAGTTCGTGTTCTCTAAAATCGAAGAATGAATTTTAGGAACAACAGAGGTGAAGAGTAGAATATATTTATTGAGAGAAAGAAAGCTGTCTGAAGAGAGACAGAAGGGGTTCCGAGTGGGCTGCCAAAGACTCTGTGTTTTTCCAGGGACTTCTATAGAGCAAAATCATGAGACTAGATGGTTCAAAGGTGCGGAAAATGGGAATTTGCAAAGTGGGCATAAAATGATCCAGACTTAATCCCTAAGGATTATACTTAAGGGTGTGCTTGCATTTGTCTTGAGATCTGGCCCGCAGCAAGAGGTGTGGGTCTCCTCTAAGGTCATCAGACATCTGGTCTTCTGTGCCGGCTTCCTCGAGGGCTAGCCCTGTCTGACTGCCTATAGTATTTCTAACGAGGTCAGCTGCTTGTAACACTGGGACCCCCTCCTGGTGGAGACTGGCTCCCTCATAGCCATCATCAAGGCACCGTCCTTGCAGGATGGTTTTGGAGCCCCAGCGTGCCTCCTGCCAGCGCATTTCTTCTCCCCACGCTATCATGAAACTGGTTCAGTGTGAACTGGACCTCACCCGGTTTGGTCCAGCCCAGCCCAGTGCAGGGGTGACTGTATACCCGGGGCCACCTCCATTTGACCTGGGTGTTCCTGAGACTTCTCCATTACACAGCTGCCAATCATTCCTTTGGGCGCTATGTTCATCGGCTTTCTGAGACTGTAACAAATACCTGAGATAATGACCTTACAAAGAGAAGAAGTTTATTTTGGCTCACGGTGTTGTAGGTTTGGGTCCAAGGCTGGCTACCCATGCTGCTTTGGCCTGTGACAGACACCTTGGAGGGATGAAGCCACTCTCCTTGTGGCTGGAAAGCAGAAAAGAGGAAGGCGAACAACCAGAGTTACACAATTTCCCCCCAAGGATACACCCCTCGTAACCCAAAGACCCCCTCAGTCACAGCAGGGCCCTTGTCAGATTTCTCCCCTCTGCCTGTCCACGTATCCAGAGGGCTCAGTGGGGCCTCTGGCCCATGCCCTCTTCAGGCTGATGGCAAACTGGCCCATCCCAGATTCATGTGCTCCTCGGCAAAACGTTTGTGTATTTTTTTTTTTTTTTTTTTTGTCTTTTGAGACAAGGTCTCACTATGCAGTTCAGGCTGGCCTTGAGCTCACTTTGTAATCCACACTGGTCTCAAATTTGCAATGATCCTTCTGCCTCACCTTCCCAAATGCTGGGATTATAGGTGTGTACCACCATGCCTAGCTACATTTGTGATTTTTTTCTTCTTCTTTTTTTAAATTTCCCTATAGTGTGTCAATGCCCTTGATGTTCTTATTCTTTCAAAATTTCTGAATGAGTTGAGCTATTTCTGGACCAGTGATTTGCAGACAGAAATGAAGCAGACAAGGCAGAGTTTTAGACGAACAAGGGTTTCCACAGTTACCAGCCCCCTCTCTGTATCAGTCAGTCCTCCATCATTATAAAGGAGAATCTTAAAATAAAAAGCAAAAGGAATATCTGAGACAACTTACAAGGAGAAAAGGTTTATTTTGGCATGTGGTTCTGGAGATTTCCATCCAAGACTAAGCAGTCCTGTTACTTTGGGGCCCTAGCCAGGGCGGCCTGTCCAAGATTTCCTGAGACAGAGAGCAGAAAGACAGAAGGGGCTGGGGCCCCAAAGTCCCCTGCGGGCAAACACCCAATGCCCTAAGGATCCCCCCGAGGCCCCACCCCCAAAGGTCCACAGCACTTCCCAGTGGCTCCACCATAGGACCCTTGGGAGACACTACCCACTTCTGAACCATAGCTCTCCTTGTTGCTAAGTCCTCTGGAGACTTAGGTTTCCATATTGATTTCTTATCAGGATTCAACACTTGGTTGTTTTCTTCTTAAAACATTGCCTTTTCCTGTGATGGCTTCCTTTAGTCTCAGGTTCCTTCCTGGTCCCTCTTCCTTTTTCTGGTCTCTCAATGTGCACCCTGGTGCTTGGACCGGAGCCCTCTCTCCCTGGATTGTCTTGTTTTCTTACTGGTTTGAATGGGGTTATCAACAATGGTTTCCCAGCTGAACCTGGCCCTTTCACGGACATCAAATATGCCTCAGTCATATCATCCAGTTAAACTTGGCCAGTTTAGAATTACATGGCTAATCTTTCCCCCAGATCTGCCGCTCCTTCCTGGCCATGCCTATATCAGACATTAGCTCTTCCATCCATCCTCAGTCAAACCAGGAATCCAGGAGCCAAACTTTTACTACCTTCTTCTCCATCTACAATCTAATCCTTTTTCAATTCCCATGGAAACCGTCTTCAAAATAAATCTTGTGGCCATCCACTTCCTTTTATCTCGCCTTCCACCATTTACCCATGTTTATGCCATCACCCTTGCCTGGCATCCAAGCAGTGCCCTTTATCGGTCTCCTTGCTTCCCTTCTTTCTGTGCCCACTTCCTGCGACCAGTACTGTCCCCACCATCGCAAGTGCGTCTCTCCCCTGGAGTTGCTGAACTCCCGCTCTTTGAGGCCTTTCCAAAGCCTTTCTAGGGCTTTCTTCAGGTTTGTTAATGGAAGGCACGTTAGAGGCCGCAGGGCCTACCGTCATACGAGGCACAAGAATTTACGAATTCAGCTTCCACCAGTAACCTTGGTGCCCAGTTCTCCGAGACCTCACAAGGCTTTTGTTGGGTTGCTTTTCTCTTTGTTGCTATAAATAAGTAGGTCTGAGTCACTGAACAGTTGATAACCAGATGGAGAGAGCCAGAGATCAAGATTATACTGCTGCTCTGACCTTTGGAGCACCAAGGCACAACTGCACTCTGATCTTTCTTGTGCAATACAATTCGTTAAGTTATCCAGATTTGTAGTAACTGCGGCTTTAGGACTGGTTGTCTCCCTTCTTTTACATGTGGCTTCAGAAGATCAAATACTGTGACTTAATTTTTAAATTCCAAATAAGTTTTCACAGCAAAAAAAGGCTCTGCTCAGTGAAGTGTTTCCAGGGTTTGATGTTTGGTGAAATTAAGCACCGGTCCGGAGTTCTGTAGAGCAGGCTACTGACAAAGGCAGAGTCAGTCTGTTTTGTTGTTTGTTGTTTTGTTTTTTTTTGGTTTGTTTTTGGGTCCAAGTGATATAGGGGAATGAAACTCCCCACCTACTATGTCCTGGAGTTCGTGTTCTCTAAAATCGAAGAATGAATTTTAGGAACAACAGAGGTGAAGGGTAGAATATATTTATTGAGAGAAAGAAAGCTGCTGTCTGAAGAGAGACAGAAGGGGTTCCGAGTGGGTTGCCAAAGACTCTGTGTTTTTCCAGGGACTTCTATAGAGCAAAATCATGAGACTAGATGGCTCAAAGGTGGGGAAAATGGGAATTTGCAAAGTGGGCATAAAATGATCCAGACTTAATCCCTAAGGATTATACTTAAGGGTGTGCTTGCATTTGTCTTGAGATCTGGCCCGCAGCAAGAGGTGTGTGTCTTCTGTTTTGAGGTCTGGCCCGCAGCAAGAGGTGTGGGTCTCCTCTAAGGTCATCAGACATCTGGTCCTCTG
>PVJX010038885.1:0-16067 GCA_004027295.1 Dolichotis patagonum
AAGAGAAAAACCAAGCAAAACAGAAAGAGGGTAGCAACAATACAGAATTCTGAAGGGGAGAGAAAAAAAAGAAAGAAAAAAGAACAACAATCACAACAAAAAACAAAAACACTAAGAAATTGCCACTTGATAAGTTACATACTGTCATCATTGGAAAGAGTTGTTCAAGTTGCAAAGTTAAAACATAAAAAGTACACATTCAAACAATGAGCCTGTTAATGGTTCTGCTCAACATTCTAACAAAAACAGTAATATGGACATCTATCTTACACAATTAAACACACATGCCGTTATATCCTTTAGATCACTTTCGTTTTCTTTCTTTTTTACAGTAGCAATTACACATTTTGGGTTTCATTACTCCTGCAGTTTTTATTACTTTTTATACTAGAGAAACAATGTGATATTTATAAACATGGCTCTTATTTATTTCACTAATGAGGATAGTCTCAAGTTGTCCCCATTTCCCTATGAAGGCCTCAAGAACATCCTTTCATATAGCTGAGTAATATTCCATTATACAAAATACCACATTTTTTTACATCCACTCTCCAGTTGATGGGCATCTTGGTTGTTTCCAAGATTTAGCTATTACAAATTGTGTTGCTATGAACATGGGTGCACATATATCACTGTGATATGAACTTTTCAGTTTCTCTGGGAAAATACCCAGGAAGGGAATAGCTGGGTTGAATGGAGCTTCCAGTCCTAGTCTTCTGAGAATTCTCCATACTGATTTCCATAGTGGTTGCACCAGTCTGCACTGCCACCAACAGTGGAGCAGTGTTCCTTTATCCCCACATCCTTGCGAACATTTGTTATCAATTGATTTATTGATGGTAGCTATTCTTTCCGGTATGAGATGATATCTTAATGTTGTTTTAATGTGCATTTCACGAATGACCAGTGATGGTGAACATTTCTTCATGTATTTGTTTGCCATTTGTATGTCTTCATCTGACAACTGTGTGTTCATCTCAGCTGCCCATTTTTGGAGAGGGTCTTTGAATTTGGGAGGGTTGATGTTTTTCAATTCTTTATATGTACTTGATATAAGTCATTTTTCTGAGGGGTTGCTGGTTAAAATTCTTTCCCATTATGAGGGTTTTCTTTTCACTCTGATGGTGATTTCTTTTGAACTGTAGAAACTTTTCAATAATATGAGATCCCAGTTGTTGATTCTCTGAAGTGTTTCCCATGCAGTTTGTGTTTTGTTCATGAATTCTCTGCCTATACCTATGTCTCCAAGATTTCTACCTACCTTATCTTTTGGTAGATTTAGTGTTTCAGTTAGTCAGTTTTGGTAGATTTAGTGTTTCAGTTTTAATGTTTAGGTCTTTGATCCATGCAAAACTTCAGTTTTGTGCATGGTGATAGGCATGGATCTAGTTTCAGTCTTCTGCATGTGGACAGCCATTTTTTCCAACACCATTTATTAAAGAGGCTATCTTTCTTCCAGTGAACATGTTTAGCCCCTTTGTCAAATATCAGGTGGCTGAGTGTCTTTGTACCTACATTTGTATCTTCTAATCTGTTCCATTGATCCTCAGGTCTATTTCTTTGCCAGTACCATGTTGATTTTATCACAATGGCTTTGTAGTACAGTTTCAAGTCAGGAATTAAGATGCCTCCTGCCTTGCCTTTATTGCCCAGAATTGCCTTTGCTATTCTAGGATTCTTCTGGTTCTAAATGAATTTTATGAGTTTTTATCTAGATATTTAAGGTATGTCAATGGTATTTTGATTGGGATTGTGTTAAATCTGTTTAACAGTTTTGGGAGTATGGCCATTTTCACAATGTTGGTTCTTCCTAGCCAAGAGCATGGAACATCTTTCCATTTTCTAATATCATCTTCAATCTCCTTTTTAAGTGTAGTATAATTTTCAGTATATAGGTCTTTTACAATTTTAGTTAGGTTGATTCCTAAGTACTTCATTTTTTTAGATGTTATTGTGGAGGGCGATATTTCCATAATTTCTCTTGGTGAGGTTCTTGTTTGGTTTTTCATGTTCTTCAGTATTTGTCTTATATAGTTGGGTGCTCCTGTGTTTGGTGCACATATATTTATAATTGTTAGTTCTTCCTCCTGAATTTTTCCACTTACAAGTATGTAGTGACCTTCTTTGTCTCTTTTAATCATTTTACTTTTGAAGTTCATATTGTCTGCAAATAGGATAGGTACTCCTGCTTTTTTCTGAGTTCTCATTGCATGCAATACTGTTTTCCATCCTTTGAATTTTAATCTATAGTTTCTTTTTGAGTCAGATGCGTTACTTGTATATAGCATATTGTGGGATCCTGTGTCTTGATCCATTCTGTCAACCTATTTCTTTTGATATGTGAATTGAGCCCATTTACATTTATAGATATCACTGATATGTACTGGCTTGACTTTGCCATGTTGTGTTACTGTTGTTAGTTTCCTGTCTTTCCCCCTTGTTTACTTTCTTGTCCAGCCTGGGGATTTCTTTCTGTTGTTGTTCTGGAGATTGTGGTCATTTTTACCTCTATCTAGGATGTCCTTCAGCACTCTTTCTAAGGTTGGTTTGGTGGATATGAATTTCTTTAGTTGTTCTTTGTAATGGAAGTATCTTGTTTCTCCATTAAATTTGAAAGACAGTTTTGCTGTCTTTCTGGGTTGAAAGTTGTTTTTTTTTAGGGCTTGAAATACTTCACTCCAAGCTCATCATAACCTGAAGGTTTGTGCTGAGAAGTCTGCTGTGATTCTAATAGGCTTTCCTTGGTAGGTGAGATGTGTCTTTTCTCTAGCAGCTTTTAGTATTCTGTTTTTATGCTGTATGTCTGAGATCTTAATAATTATATGTCTGGGTGTAAGTTTATGTTGGTTATGACAGTATGGCATTCTATATGCCTCACTTATTTGTAGATCTGATTTTTCCTCCATGTTTGAGTAATTTTCTGCCATTATTTCTGTGAACAGCTTAGCTATATTCTTTGCACTGTCTCCTACCTCCTCACTAATGCCTGTTACTCTTAACATTGTTTCTCCTGGCATCATGTTGTAGCTGTTGGATTTTCATTTCGTGCAGCTTTGTTGTTTTTATAAGTTCTACCCTTTCAAGATCGCTATCTGAAATCCTGTCCTCAAGGTCCAAAATTCTATCCTCAGCTTCATTTAAAGGGCTTTGTAGGCTTCGATGCAATTTTTTGTTTCTTGCATATCTCTTTCAATTTGTTTCATAGATTCTGCTTGTTTTCTTCATTGTTCATTCACAGTTTCAATCAATTTCCCCATGATCCTGTAGTTTCTTATCTATTTCTTCTCTAGCTATGTTGAGCAGCTCATTTACTAAGGTTGTTACTTTTGTCTTTACGTAAGACATTATTTCTAATTTGATTTCTTCCATAGCCTCATGGATTTGTTTCTTTACTTCATTTGCTATCTTTTTCAGAGATTTCTGGTGTATGAATTTTGGGGTCCTCTATTTCATTACCACTTGCACTTGATCCTGATGGACTAGATATTCAGGGTTCCATTTTGGCTTTTCGTTTAGGCATTTTCACTTTTTGGGTGAATTTCTGGTCTTTCTATTCCAACAGACACAACTTTCTGCAATGTGTGTTTCAGTGTTCTACTGTGTGGTTGATGTTTGTCAAATTGCTGAGTACCACAATGAAGAGGGGATCCCATCTCCTGAATTCCTCATACCATGCCACACTGACTGAAGCCTGCTGTGGTCTTCTGTTTGGGTGAGGGGTTCCTGAACCTCTCATCAAGCCAGCGTGGTAGTCCACTGTAGTCTAATGTTCCCAGTGGAAGGATATATCCAGCAGGTGTGGTCCCCATCAGCTCAGTCCTGTGGCAGGACTAGATGTTCCTGGAGAGGGGGTGGGCAGCAGCAGCAGTCCCAGGCACCTCAGGCCCTCTGCCACTGGTCCGTGCAATATTCCCAGTCCCAAACAGCCCAGGCCAAGCTGCCAGTCTCTGCGAAGTTCCCTGTCCCAAACAGACCAGGCCAAGATGCCGGCCTCCTCCAGGTTCTTTATGGGTGAAGGGCGGGCCTACCAGACCAAAACAGCACAGGCTGAGCTGCTGGCCTCTTCCAAGTTCCCAGTCCCAAACACACCAGAAAGCTGCTGGTCTCTGGGACGTTCCTGGTCCCAGTCAGGCCGAGCTGTCCGTCTCCGGGAGGTTCCCTGTGGGTGAAGGGTGGGCCTACGGGTCCCAAACAGTCAGGCCAAGATTTTGGTCTCCATTTAAAAAATATTGATTTTCCCAACCTATATACATGGAAACTCTTTATGCTTTTTATTTTATTCTGTAATTTCCTTCCTGTGTATTTCAAATATTTATTATAAACACTTTTAATATTTTTATTAGGTCTTTCTTTCTTTCTTTCTTTCTTTCATTTTTACTCTAATAGATTAATTCTTTTCTGGCTTGGGTTTCAGTCATCTCATTATTGATGTGTAGAAAAAGCACTCATGTTTGTATGGTGGTTTTGTATAAAGCTACTTTGCAGAATTTTTGAGTTCTAAAGGGATGTTCCTACTTTGAAATATTTATGGATTGAATCATAATATCAGCAAAAATAATTTTCTCCTTTCCTATTTGAAAAATTTTTAATTTTTTCTGTTTTGCTTCATTACTTCCACTAAAATTTCAGTACCATACAGATTGAGTCCTTTAAGTACACACATTCTGATCTTAGAGAAAGTGTCTTCAGATTTCAATAATTGCTACAATGTTGGCTATGGGATTACCATGTACAGAGCCATTACTATGTTGAAATAAGATGCTCCTATGCCTAATTCATTCAGAATTTTATCATGAATGAAAATTTAATATTGTCAAGAGTTTTTTCTGCATCCCTTCATATGATCAAGTGTTTGTGATATTTATTGTATTTGTGTAAATCTTTAAAATTTTTATTACATATATTGATCAATTCATTTATCTATGATATGAAACCATACTGATCATTGTACATAAACTTTTTAATATGTTGTTGAATTTGAGCTACAAGAATGTGATTCAATTTTGGTAATTCTTCATAAAGGATGCTCATTCATATATTTTTAAATTAGTTTTAAAATCTTTTTAAATAACATTTATTAGTGTATATTTTGACATGCACACTGATCACACCCATTAATAGGAATTTGTACCTGAACACAGTGTATCTTTCTTCTTTTTAAAACTATTCCTGTCCATTCCTGTCAATCTTTATTCCTCTCTCTACTTAAAAAACACTGTTTTTTTAAAAAAAATTCATTGTTTTATGCTTTTTATCCTATTCCCTCCCTTCACTTCCAACTACCCCTTCCATCTTTGTTTCTCTTTTAAACATTTTCTTCCTACTTCCCAATATCTGTCCTCAATTTCCATACTTCTTTACACTTTGGGTTTCTCATACTGGAGAACCAATGTGATATTTAAATATGTATGTCCAGTTTATTTTATTTAAATTGTGTTCTAAAGGTGCATCCATTTATCTTCCAAAAATTTTAAAAACATTATGCCACAATAATATACACCCAATCATTGTTTATAGCAGTACAATTTATAATAACTAAATCTTGAAAACAGCCTACCTTCCCATCAATAGATGGATGGATAAAGAAAATGTGTTTTTGTATACAGTGGAGTGCTAAACAGTCATGAAGAAGACTAAACTTGGGACATTTTTGGTAAATGGATGCATACATGTGAAAAATCTTAAACAAATACAAACAAATAAATTTGTCTATAATTATTGAGAATCTAGTATTTTGTTATTATATTGTATGAATGTAGATAAAAGAAAAATTGTGGGACTTGTATCCTTACAAAGAATTGTGTGTTTGGGGTAGAAACAAATCCTTGCATTACAAAGTTTCATACAGTATATTAGTATGCTTGCCATTCTTTACTGAATGTTTAGGTTTAAACTGTCTGTCTGTCTCTGTCTCTCTCTGTCTGTCTGTCTGTCTCTCCTTCTCCTTCTCCCATCTCTGTGTGTATTAGCACAGTTTAATTTGTACTTGTTGAAAAATAATTTATCAATTTCATTTGTTCTGTTTTATCATAGCACCACACAACTAAGTGTCAAAAGAATTACTTTGGTTCATACTCTACTTTTTAAATATAATGAAAAGAATAGATGCATCATCTTGTTATGTGACATTGTAATTGATATATTCATCAGTAAAATTTGGAATGCATATGCTTTCTAAGCAGCATATAGCTTTTATAACTTCACTGGGTTATTTAAGTGTATGTGGGGAATAAAAGTCTGGCTTTAAGATTATCCTGTTTAATTGTATTATTAATGCTTATGTAGATTTTAAAAGCTACATGATTTGCTTAAAAATTTATCTTCCTGGTACATAAGTAGATTGCAAGTTATCTTCATGAGTTTTATTAGAATGTATAATGGTTGTATACTATTAAGTTTTAAAGCTAAAATGGAAAGACTGTGTATTTTCCATCATACTTAAAAGTGCTGTGCTCTTCCAAGTCTAAATTTATTTTTTTAAACTTGCAATTATCTTTTTCTTTTTTTCACTAGATCTATGTGCCACGGTCTAGATTATAAAGAAATAGTCAATGTGATGGTGTCATGGAAGATGACAAAACATTGAAATTGCTTCCTTAAGTATTCCTGAATCAAATAATTCCCTTCTTTATCAGACACTGGTAGTATTTTAATATAAGGTGAGTTAAACAACATAAGAGGAAATTAAACTAACTAAACTAGTTAAAATTAAACTAAAATTAAACTAAAACATAATAAAATGTTTTGCAGTGGAGTATGCAATGCCATGCTCTGATACAGCCCCTACCAGAGAGGCCAAGGGAGGAAGAGCTCTTCAATGAAGGAGTTAATTGGTAACCTTGGCAACATAATGAATGTTTCTGTCTTCATAATAAAAATATCTACTGAGAAGGACACTAGTTTGCACTGAAATATTACATAATGTATAAAGAAATCACGTTTGATTACAGAATAATTCTTTAATTGCATATCCATTCAATGTACAGGTTAATAAACATAAATGCTTTTCAGTTGAATCTATCATTGCATATTGTATTTAAACTAATGCATTCAATAAATTATTCTGCCATATAATTTTTAAAAATTATTGAAATAGTTTACATTCATTATATGTTAAAATTTTTGAAACAATATTTGAGCCTTCTACCCCAACTTTTTAATTTAATTTAATTTAATTTAATTATTTAATTTTATTTTATTTTTGAGGAAGGGTACCAGAATCACACTCATGACCTGGTGCTTGCCAGGTGGGCACTTATGTCACTGAGCCAAACCCCTGTCCTCCCAATTTTATTTTGAGTAACTACTTTTCAAAGGTGAGTAAAGACAGCTGAGCATGGTGGTGTATGCCTATAACTCCAGCTCTTGGGAGGTTGAGGCAGGAATATCACTGCAAGTTTGAGACCAACCTGCACTAAAACATGAGCTCAAGGGCAGCCTCAGCTGCAGTGAGACCCTGTCTCAAAAAAGGAAAAATGAAGGAGAATGAAGACATGAGGTCAGTGTTCTTTATTTGGGGAAATATGTTTTCTTCAAAACTCATATACTTTAGTTTTTAAAGTTTTAGCTTTACAAAAACTACTCATTTCTTAAAAATAAAAAGCAATAGGTTCTCTCTCACCTTTAATGTACCACCTGTTATTTTCAAGTCATACTGTATAAGTCAAAATTGATAACTGTCATATGTAAAGTTTAAGTCCACACAGAGGTGCATGCTTCTCATTGATATTATTTACATGTTTATGAATGCAAAATGAACTGTATTAAACAAATATATTATTCAGAATAATATTTCTTTCCTGAAAAATTAATTGAGCTAAAGACTGAAATGGTTCCTTGTGTGTCTTGTGTGTGCTTGTGTTTGGTATTCCATTGGACAACAGAGAGACAAAGGACAGAGAATGAAAAACAAAGAAAAGAGACCTTTATTTGAGACTTAGGATGGCTGTCAATGAGAGGCAAGCACCCTCTGAAGGCAGTAAGCTAAAACTGCAGGTTTTGTTTGGAATTGGCAGCAATGGGGTGAAAAGGGCGGGTGGGATAACATGTGAACAGTTAATTGGGAGAGCATTGTCATGTGCAAAAAGTAGGTGGTTCAGCTTTAGGGTTTTGCCAGAACACAGAAGGCAGTGCTGAAGTGAGGTGCTGTCCAGGGCCATGTTGACTAGCACATGGGAAAAACCAGTCACTTGCTCTTCAAAATTCTGTGTCATGGGAAACAGTCCAGTCATTTCCACTTTTGATCCTCTACTTTAGAGTTCAGAAAATAAATACACCACATAAACCATTGTTCTAAATACTAGAAATACTCAGATTTTTAGGGGTATATGTGGTTTATTAAAATATTTTAAACCCTGGAATGAGAATACTTGCAAATCTGAAGATGTTAGAACATAGGCACAGTTATATAACTCAAAAAATGCATTTTCCTTTTGCACTGATCTTGAGTTGCTAATTTGGGTTTCCTGGCTATAGTGTAATAATGTGTACCTCAAGAAATGGAGAGCACAGGAGGCTGTGAATTCCAGCTCATGTGATGCATACACAGACAACACTGTCATACAGTGAATGTATTGTGGTTCTAACTCTTGATCACAGGTCTGTCGCATAGTAACTCCTCATCTTCCATTCTGTATAGCAGACAGCCTGATGTTTCTTCCATGAATGTGGTGTTTTTCAAACCATTTCAAAAGATACTTAACATTAACCATCTAATTCCATTGATTACCATCATCTTGGATGGCATCAATGCAGACAGATTGTTGACAAAGGCAGAGGAGTAAATCTGCCCAGGAGCATGTGGCCCATGGGATGTTGCTATCAGGGGAACTGAATGCAATCTTGTTGGCTGAGGGAGGATGTAATAATGCTTAAGTATAATCTCTATTGTGTGTTTTTCTCCTGGACACCACACCTGCCCCCCTGTTACTAGGGGGCAATGGTAGCAAACTCCTTCTGGGACATGGAGCAGGCACTGGTGGCAGGAGCCAGGGGTGTCAGAGAGTCCACCTGGGTCAGAAGTGTCAGGCTGAATCCACACATATATACCTGGCTGATGGTGTATGTTTTCTCTTCATTAAGCCTCAAGTTTTGCATAGATGTCTAACATGTTCCTGTTGCTTGTGATCTTATTTCTGCAGCAGCTTCCTGCTTCAATGTGTACTTCAGATAATGAAGCCTGCCTTCACCACAGGAGCACCAGTGTGCACAAAGATGGAGACGTGGTGATTGGAGGCTTCTTCTCACTTTATTTCTATATGTACTACACTGGTATCTTTACGATCACTCCCATGAAGGAATTCTACATAACGCCATAAGTGCCTATTCATTTTTTAATGGGTATCAAGATAGATACTGGCTAAGCATTTATGGATAAATCATCAGTTTTCCTTGTAATGCTATCCTGTCCTGCCCACATGTATGCAACAGGACTATAAGCCTTTTCCTGTGCCCTTTTTTTCCTTTTTTTTCCTGAGCTTCTTCCTTTAAGTACTGGAACCTTAGATAGACACCACTCTGCACCTCATCCCATAGTCAGTACCCTTTCTCTTACCTAGAAGCTGCTGCATGGCATTAAGTGATGTTCTGTAGCAAATCAATCCCAGCCTGTGGAATGGACTGAAGTGAGTACTAACTGACTATAGCCAACTGTCCACTTATACAATTGATTCTGTTAATGTTTCTTTATTGTGTACACATTTTCCTTTATTAGCACTGATTGTCCTGTTATATTTCTACCCCCAACCCCCGCTTGAAGACATTTCCTAATGCAGAAATTCACTTAGTCCTTCAATGACACTCTAGGTTGATATCTCATGCCAGGGATGGACCCTGACTCCTGCAGCTGCAGGCATGGCCAGCAATAAGGCATGAGTCAGCTGTGAGATTTTTCCACCAACACTGTGATTCTTATTCACTTGAATACAGTTATATTTTATTTTTTCAACTACAACCATATCAGTTTTTTTATCACCAAATGTGTATTTATGTACTGAACATTTCAGAGTTTCAGAGAATTCTAGCAAATGACTTGTTCTTTTATGACAAAAATAGATGCCACAGAAAGAGTGACTGACTGGGTCTTTTATAAGATGCTGGACCTAGAGTGGCAGCTGCCTGTGTTTGGGATCAGGACTGATAACATAAGGGATTTGAGCTTTATTCTCCTGTAGATGGGATCTCTACCTATCTCATAATCCTTGTGATATCTAAGTGCTTCTTATATTTGTATTCCTAGCCACTTTTCCTATGGTTACATAGTTACTGAAATGTCCTGCTTTTTGATTATGCTAGCAGCAAACTCCTGGGCTCCTGGATTCCCTCTGCTTCAGTCCCTTGAGCAACTGTCATTATAGGCATTTGTCACCATACTCTATATTTGTGTGTTCTTTCTTCCATAATTTTCCAACAAGTATTAGATAGTGATACTTACATCTAATACTTGTTGGAATATTTTGATTATCATAGCTGATGCTATGTTTTTCTTCTCTAATAGTGACAGATTAGAAGGATTTTTGAGTGGTTGACACAGACAGGCATGCTCTGAATGTCCTGAAACCTATGAAAGAATTAACTACTCATAGCGGTTATTGAAAAGCATGAGGAATTTATTTGATCAGGACAGTGTCACTATATAAACTACTACATTTTGGTTTGCTTTGGAGAGGGAGAATCTGCATGTTGGATTGGATAGTAGGAGGTAAGAGCCAATGAAAAGAATGGAGGACACTGGGTGGATGGACCACAGTGGGTAATGTAGGAATCTGGCTATTCCCACTTGACAGGATTCTAACCAACACCTGCTCAGTGTGATCACACATTATGTGAGTCGACTGCGGAATGAGAAACTGATCAGACATGGAGAGCTATAAGACATTAAGAATGATTAAAGGATGATGGATGCAGGTTCTTTTTCTCTTCCTAGAGGGAGATGGGAGGCCACTTACTCTTCCTTTTCTGCTGTCCCCCACTGGCCCAGTGAATCTGGCTGCTTTTGCAGTTGGCCCTGTTCTAGAGCCAAGTGCTGTGATTCCCTATCCATGGTGAGAAGAACACACTTGCACTTCTGAAAGCTCATGTGTCCACTAGGAACAAGATTTCAGGTCCTCCTTAGTGTGTTTCCATTACTTTTAGAATCAGAAGCATAAAGAGCTTTGGGGAATAAAAATATTTACAGATATAGTATATATGTATATCTTATATTGCAGAGATTGCTTTTGTTATTTTAAAAGATTAAATTCCTTTTGTACAGATCTGATATTAGGTTTTTCTTTTGTTTCTTATGTGAAAAATATTTTTCTTCATGGTATATCAATGTCTGACCTCCTCCAATTCCTTTTTTCTACCAGTTTTCTGAATATTTATTCCTAAGCTTAAAGTTTGTATAAAGTGCTAAGTCACTCCAGTGCCAAAGCAGAGATACTATATTGTTCACTTATTCACTGAAAATGCTATTAGCATACAGCTTCTTTAAAATGCTTCATCTCAAAATATTCAAAATTTCAAACATTATCAACAGTATGTTTACAGTGTTCTGAACATCTGCTATGAATCCCCTGGAAGGAGGGAGAACCATTCCTGATTCTCACCCATCTTTATTGTGACTCTTATCTATATTCTTGAAGCAAAATCCAAGTTTTGATTTGAAAGAGTTTCAGCTTTATCTTTAATTTTATTTTTAAATAGTTGATAAATGTTGATTGTATATGTTTGCAGATGCAAAGTTACATGCTGATACACACAGCATCAAATAGTTAAATCAAGCAGATTGGTGAATCCATCATTCATAGCTCTTCTCCGCATCAGTGTACATGAATTTCACTGATTTAATAATTTTAAAGAAATACCTTTCTCATAAGCAAATGCATTCACTAAGAGATAGATGATTGTTAGCATTAAAACTTGTATGTACATCAATAAACATTTTTTATTCTTGCAAAAAAAGTTACAATAGTTTTTAAAATATCAAATTTTTAGTGATCTACTTAAAACAATTCTGTACCAAATGATTTTTTATTCATAACAAGCTCATGTGAGCTTTATAAAACTCTCTCTTTGTCTTAGTGTTTTGCATTCAGGTTTTATAAATAAATTCCTTATATAGTAAATTTTCTTTTGTGCAATACTGTGGGTTGAAACCTTGGTCTTCACACTGAGCTTGGTCTCCAGATCATTGTTACTGTTTTGAGGTAGGTGCCTGGAAAATCAGGAAGCTACACTGGCTGGGCCTCAGCCTGATCCTCCATGTCTCTGTGAGCTGGCATCACTGATGCTTGGCACGGGCCTGGCTTCTAGTTCTGTTTTACAAGCAACTATTGTGTCTAAATGTTGAGGCTCAATATATAGTAGAAATTTTATTCAGGCTAAACTGACCACAGAAAAGGATAAACAATTTCCTCTTTTCCTTTATTGTGGCCTCTTCAGATTATTATGTTTATGTTATTATGTTTAAATATTAAAATATATCATTTATGAAAATCCATGTCATAAAGTTTAAATTCTGTTCCAGAATTTGTGTATGATTTTACTGTCTTATTGCATGTTCTTATTGTTTTTCCTCAAATTGTTTACTTTATGATTCTTTTCTGAATAATATGTATTTTATTGATCTTAAAGTAGAAACAGATTCACAGAATTCTTTGTACTGATCTTCTTAGTTCCTAATTCTAATTTACTTTATATTATACTTTAACATTCTCTCTTCTGCTTCTTTTGATGTGCAAATTTCTTCATGTGCTCATGTGCTTCCTTCTTATTGATTTGTCATGAAGCACATGCTTATACACTTCCCTCAGGGCAGGTTTTTTCTTTCTTATTCTTTCTTCCTATCCAGATATCTGGAGATCTTTGCTACTATCTGCTACTCAATAGTCCTACTTTCTGTGTGACCTAATAGTAACGGATCACAGTAACAATTGATTTTTACACTGTCTGACTCATTCAATGTATTTTAGAATTTAATGGAGTATTAGTGTGTGTGTGTGTGTGTGTGTGTGTGTGTCTAAAATCTATTTATCAAGGAATACTTGAAATTTTCCTAAACATCCAGTGAGCTACTAAATCAGAAAGTCCATTGCTGACCAAAATCTATTTCTTGTGGGTGTTACTTTAACTATTTGTATGTAAAAGTGTCCTTGGTTTTTGCAGATAAAATCTAACAATTTAATTGGTTATCTCAGTTGTCAAGCTATGATGTTTTGGATTTATAAATTGTTTGTGATCCATACATGTAAAATTAATCCAAGTGAGCATTGCACACAATTTTTATATACCTGTTTAAAGAAAGAGAGTGTTATTCTTATTGTTATCACCATGGTGTTTAGGTAAGGTTGCAACAGCAAAATCTCCAATTTAAAAATAAAGCCCATCGCTTCTCAGCCTTTTGGCTAAGATCAAGTGTAGTATCCATTCTTATCATTTTAAAAGTAAAACCATAGTATTTATTATGTTTTTATGATGAATGGCCTGTAGCTGCTATATTGTTTCTTGACCAAAGGCTTTAGCATGAAAAACCTGAGTCTTCCTTAAATTTTAAAAGTTTTAATAGAGCAGCTCTTACAAAACTACAATCTAAAATTGTATCTTGGAGCTATCCAAGAGTTAAATGCAAATGTAAATATGTTTCCCATCTTTTCTTTCTCTGCAAATGCAGGTAATCTGGAAAGAATTTAAATTGACTGATAATGGCAATTTTACATATGCAGTATTCCTTTCAGCTAACTTGCCTATAGCATATTTAGGAGGGTACAATGTCAGTGTTTTGAGACAATAGTTTTATTTTTCAGTTTTCATCTATTTTTGATGTAAAACAGTACAATTACCATGAAAATCATTATGAAGAGTCCTCAAAATCTGAAATGAGAATGTGTATTCTGAGCTTGGGATACAGGCCTATAGCAGAGTATTTTTAATTGTGTGGGAGATAGCCTTTATTATACATCACTGTAAACACAGTAAGAATATGTGTGTATCATTCACATAGCAAGTATCAAAAATATATGAACATTTCTATGTTTATCAATCAAGAATTAACATGTAGATCAATTAAATTTGTAAAATGAGACAGAATGTTCTATTCTACCTGATATTTCAGGTATCAGAATATCTAAAGGTAAGACTGTGTCATTGACTGAGTGATTATTTTTGCACAAAACTGGGAAAGATGAGGAGAACGGAGCATTTTTGAATAAGCACTTCTACAAAGTTTGATTTGGCCATTAGTTTACTTTTATACTTTAAAGTATAAAACATTGATGCTTAAATTTTTCAATTTTGAGTTTTGTAGATTCCTGTGTCCCACCCAGCTTCTCTCAAATGCTCCACTATATTTTCATGATTTTTTTTTGTTTAGCCGTCTCATGGCAGGCTCCTGTAATTTGCTGGTCACAGACATATAACATAGATGAGCAGTGGCTGAGGTAACCTAAATCCCCATTTCTTTCAAATTTCCAACTTAAGAGAACATCACTGTTGTGAACATCTGCATGGTAATATTAAGTGATGTGTTAATATGTGCAGATATCTTAGGTATTAATGGCAAAGATGATTTGCAAAATTCAACATGAATGTAAACTTCTTTTTGTTTTAAATTTCCTGCACATATGTTGAGGTGTAAAAGGCATATGTAAAACCAAGATTAATTCATGTGCATCAATGATAAATTCTAAGAATTCATGGAGTCTGTTCTTCCAGTGATGAATTAAATTTACTGATTGTTTATCTGTACTTATGATTTAACCTTTCTAGGACCACTGCATAAAAATGGATCAATAACTGGGTGTCTACATCAATAGTCATTTACTTTTAATAGTTACACAGGCTACAAAAAGTCAAAAGAGAATCTGCTTTCTTGTTTATAAGTGACAGTTTTGCCTGTGGTCCTCACATAGCTGAATACTTAAGGAACTCATCCTTCAAATTTGTAAGGCCATGAAAAGCCTTCCTGAGAGACTCACCTTCATAATGCTTCTTATTCTAATGCCATTAAAAATTGAGCTTCCAATATGACCACATTAATGCTTAGGTTCTCATTATATGAGTGCGTGGAAAGAATACAAGCAATCAGGTCATAAACAAAATTGGATTGAATGGAAGATGATCATTGATTGAGTCTTTTCCCTAAGGATCTCTATGCTCCCTCTACAGGCTGACACCTGGAAACTACCAGAACTACCTAGCCTTCATTTTTGCCATAGGAGAGGTCAACAGGAATCCTCACCTTCTACCCAACATTTCTATGGGCTATGAGTTCCATAATTTCACTTACAGTCATTGGAGGATACTACAGAATTCCTTGATTTTGCTCACAGGACAACACAAGATCCCTAATTACACATGTAGGAGAGCAAGCAAGTGTGCAGCAGTACTGACACAAATGCCATGGGGAACCTCATCTGAGATTGGACCACTGCTGGAGCTCTACAGATTTCCACCGGTGAGTGTTGGTGGGGCAGAAAACAATGGAATCACATCCATGGTGATTAAAGTACTGGGATCATAAAGGAGTAAAAATGAGTTAAAATTAGCATCATTTAAAATGTATTATGCAGCATGCGTGCAGGCATGGGGGATGACTGCCACACTCTAGCCCCAGCTCTGGCCCCCGAGTTGCACCTGCTGCGCCCTTGCTTGCCCCCAACGCACGCAGGCCTGGACAACCAACATGCCCCATCCCCCCTTGGGCTGCCAAGCCAAGCTTGCACCCCGACAAGCTCCCCAGTGAGCAGCCCTGGAGGATGACCACTGTCCCCCACCCCACTGCTCCGGCTCAGGCTGCCAAAACAAACCTGCATCCAACAGGCTACCCCTGCGTGCAGCCCTGGAAGATGAGTGCTGTGCTCCACCCTGGACCTGCGCCCAGGCACCCTCCCCTGCCCATTGGCCCACATGGTGACTACTGTTCTCCACCCCCGCTTGGGCCATTGAGGTGCACCTTTGCCGCTGCATACCCCCAATACACACAGGCCCAGAGGATGAATGCAGTGTCCCACCCTGGATTGGCTGCCACCCTGTGCCTGTAACCCAACAAACTCCCTCCATCTGCAGCCCTGGAGGACAACAGCTGTGCC
>PVJX010038886.1:0-16069 GCA_004027295.1 Dolichotis patagonum
GGTTTGGTGTTCATGAAGTTCTTCAGCTGTTCTTTGTCATGGAAGTATCTTATTTCTCCATCCATTTTGAAGGACAGTTTGGCAGGGTATGTCAGTCTGGGTTGGAAGTTGTTTTCCTTTAGGATCTGAAATACTTCACCCCATGCTCTTCTTGATTTCATTGTTTGTGTTGAGAAGTCTGCCATGATTCTGATAGGTTTTCCTTTATAGGTGATCTCTCTTTTCTCTCTAACATTTTTTACTCTTCTATTCTTATGTTGGATTTCTGGGATGGTGATTATTATGTGTCTGGGTGTAGTTTTATTTGTGTTATGGATGTTTGTAGTTCTATATGCTTCACTTATCCAGATGTCAGTTTCTCTTTTCATTTTTGAGAAGTTTTCAGCTATTACTTCTGTAAATATCCTCTTGATATCATTTGGGCTGTCCCCTTATTTTTCATTTATCCCTATTAATCTTATGTTATTTTTCTTTGCATCATCTTGCAGCTGTTGAATTGTTATTTCCTGATTCTTTGTTATTTTTCAAAGATCTTGTCTTTCCTATTCACTGCCTGCAATCTTATCTTCGAGGTCTGAAATTCTATCTTCACTTTCTTTGAGTTGGTTTTAACAGCTTTCAATAGAATTTTTGATTTCCTGTATATCTCTTTTAATATGCTTTATGCATTCTGTTTGTTTCTTATATTGTTCATTCGGGGATTCTATCTGTTTGTTTTGTTCCTCTAATTTTTAGCTGTGTTTTCACTAGATGCATTCACTATTTCTTTCACTATTTTTATCAATTCTTCTTTTACCTGGGCAAGTATTTCTGATTTGAATTTCTCCATAGCTTTCCCTAGTTGCATATTTATTTCTGTTGATATCATTTCAGATATTTCAGGTATGTGGCTTCTTTTTCTTCTATGTGCACAGCTTCTAAGCTTTCTTGGGGAGGGCTACAGCTTTGAGCCTGACTTTCTGCCTTTCCTTTTGTCATTTTTCTATATTTCCTTGCTTTGAGCGGTGTTCCAATGCTTTCTCTGCATATGTGGCTAATTACCTCTTGCACGCTCGGTTCCTGGAGGGTCAGTGGCTCCCCCACAGGCTCTTGGCTTCCTCACACAGTCCTAACTCCCCTTTGTGGGCTCCTGGCTCCCACAAAGTTGTAAGTTGTAAGGCAGATGCTGGGCGTGGTCAACCTGGAGCCTCTGGAACTCAGGCAGGCCAAGACACCGTACTTTGTCCCAAGCAGGTCTCCAGGTAGTTCCCTGTGGGTGAAGTGTGGGCCTACATGTTCCAAAGTGTCAGGCCAAAATGCTGGTTTCTGCAAAGTTTCCTGTCCCAAAGAGACCTGGCCGAGATGCCATTCTCCACAAAGTTCCCAATCCAAACAGCGCAGGCCACTGTGCGGTTCCAGAAGTTTCCCAGTCCCAAAGAGTCAGGCCATGATGCTGGATCTGGGAGATTTCCTGCGGGTGAAGGGTGGGGCTATGGCCCAAACAGACCTGGCCAAGATGCCAATCTCCGGGAAGTTCCCTGCAGATGAAGGGGGGGGCTACCAGTCACAAACTGTCAGGCCAAGATGCAGGTCTCTACAAAGTTTCCAATCCAAACAGCCCAGCCAACTCTGTGGGTCCAGGAGGTTCCGGGTCCCAAAGTGTCAGGCTGCGATGCTGGTCTCTGGGAGATTTCCTGCCTGGAAAAACTCTTGAAGAGGACACTGATGATAAAATCCTTCCTTCAGTTATCAAAGTATTTGTTATACTGAGTGTTATTGAGTGTTTGGAAATCACATTTACGCCTTTGAAATGCACTCTAATTCCTTTTTCCTTTAGTTCCATTCTTATTAATTTTTTGTTTGGTATTTGTTATATAGCTAGGAATTAACCCAAAATGTGTTCTATCAATGATGTATTTCCTCAGCTTCTTTTATTGTAATTATAGGACAGAATAGCACTAATTTCCTCAACAATTCAAGAATCTTGTCTCAGCCTACTAATTTTCTGGAGTAGCACTTATGCACCACCATACCTACCAACATTGAATTATTTTTCTCATCTCATTAAAAGCATTCTTTTCTGAAGACAAGCCCATTCCCCTACCCCACAGTATCTAATTTCACCTACATCATGAAGCTTAACATGGAGAATGATTATAGCCAACTCCTTACAACCTTAAAAATCACAGCAAGATTACAGTCAAGAAAAGAACAGGCATAACTTCATTTTCCAGTGGCTGATACTATTTGTCATACAAAGCACATAATCACAGAGAGCAAGTTGTTTCTGGAGACAGGAGGATGTCTTTGATGTATGAAATTCTTATAACACAATACAATTTAATTCTTAAGATTTAATCTTCATTCTGCTAGAATGCATAGCTGAGTGGTGAGACAGACTATAGCATTAATTAAAGTTTGTACTACAGAACTGCAAGGATGATATGCACACAGAATAAGGCACTTAAAAAGTTATATACATTTTGTGAAGGTGTCAGAGGCAGTTTCACAGATATCATAGCTTTAGTGTTATAACAGAATAAAAACAGGTGGCATAAATCCTCTAGGGTTACTAGAAATGGCAAAAATGACATATTCACCATCAATAGAATAGTCAAATAACCTAAAGGAAAACACCATGTTAGTAAAACAGATAAAATGAGGATGAGCATTGAAATATACTCTATAAAATCTACTATAATCCAATGTTAAAAATTGTTCCATACCATAAGAACCATTTTGGAAATATTTAAATTTCCTACAATCCATGACATGGTGGAATCTTCTTCCCACTGAATATTTTCTAATTTGGTTTGGTGGCTGATACAAGTTTTGATTTTTTTTGTACCATGGATTGATCTCATGTTTGCCAAGCAGGTGCTTATGCCACTGAGCTAAGTCCCCAACCCTGTTTTGATTTCAAAATATATTTAGTATGATTTCATATGTTCCCTGAAATACATCAAGACTGATTATTCACTGTGTTATGTTGTTATTTGAAAGTATGTTCTCCACAAAGTATGAGGATAAGGTACTTTTATAAAATGTTGTATTTGCCCATATAGAGAATAATGCACCCACTAATATCAATTAATACTTGCTTCTGGTATGAAAATTCTCAATAATATATAGAGTATAGAATATATCAAAGCACAAATTAAAAATCACATACAACTGAAAACCCTGAGAATTGAAGCTAATACTACACAGAGACAAATGTTTCTTCTATATTCTATATACTTTTGAGTTGCTCTGTATTTAAATAAATAAGTTGAAGTTCTGCATTTGAGATATTCATTACAGGTTGGAGATTTAGCTCGGCAATATAAGTGCCTGCCTAGCAAGCACCAGATCATGTATTCGATCCTTTGTACAAAACAAAAACAACAAAAACAAAAACAAAAGCAACAACCTCCAATTAAAGAAAAAGGAAATATTCATTACATACTAGAAAAAAGAACAAATTAAACTGGAAGAAGTAAAAGTTGTGATACAGTCTGAAAGTAATATTTTAAAAATCAAGACAGTGAGAAAATGAGTAGAGTTAAATGTGATTCCAGTAACAAAAATTGACAACTCTGAATATAATTTATCAAAACGAGAGAGAAGAATTTAAAGCTAACATAATATGACAGAAATTTCGCCATTAGTACTGTTATATGAAAAATTTTTCTATGAAAATATAAGTAATTTCATATCACCCTATGCCTTGAAATCTATAAAATCACAGAAAAACAGCAAAACATTCCTAAGACAAAAATTAAGTCTCTATAGCAGAAATATCTCCATATTACCATCTCTCTTAACTTATAGGATTATATAGTCTAATATTTCACGTCAAATATTTGTTGATTAAGAACATTAGAAGCAAAATGCATAAGCATTCAAAAATATGTTAATGTTAACCTCATTCAGAGCAGAGGAAAAGAGGAAAACCAAGTCATTTTGTCAGAAAATACATTGTATTTCTCATAGCTGAAATCACACTTTGAGGA
Organism: Dolichotis patagonum; assembly: GCA_004027295.1. Taxonomy (NCBI): domain Eukaryota; kingdom Metazoa; phylum Chordata; class Mammalia; order Rodentia; family Caviidae; genus Dolichotis; species Dolichotis patagonum. The sequence goes on from PVJX010038886.1 coordinate 3,975, forward strand.
AACAAGTTCACAGTTTAAACTCCTTTTTAAACTAAATTCACATGTCCTATTCCAAACTGAGGTAGATGTTTCAGGGATGGCATACCATGAGCAAAATGAGTTTATCAAACATAGTTAAATGCACTAGCTCCTAGTAAAATAAAAAATGATGCTACTAAATGGTGCTAATGCAATAAGGTTGGACATCACTGTGATTTAAAAACTACAAGATCATTTATTACCAAATAAGGTATAGGAGAATGTCGCCCCCCAATATTGGTGTTTATGTTATCCTATAGCACACTTTAAAATTTGGGGTTCTTTTTTGAAAGAAACAATGAGATAACAACTTTCGCTATCATACTACTGCCACACTCTACACCATGGGCAGTGCAATAGAGAAAACACATAAAAAAAGGGGAGGGGGAGAAATATGTATGATAGAATTTTCCAATTAGTTTTTAAGTATAAAATACATGGAAATAAGTAAAATGATATTGAATTTCCTACTTATGGAATATGAGATTATCACAAAAATGAAACCTTTCTTCCATACCTCAGTCATAAGGCACTTATAAAAAATTTTTGAAAATTGATTTTTGTAACATTTAAAAATCATTAAATATGTAGTGATATATAGTGCAATGGTTTTGAAAGATACAAAATTTAAATTATTGAAATACTCCTTTGACAATAAAACTTAAATTGGTTACTGCAGACAGCACATTCATAGATTCAGAGGCTCAATAATGGAACAGTTTTTCTTTCAGTGTTTCTTCATATATATTTCCCTGGGATTTAGCAATCATATTGGCTTCCTAATATAAGATTGTTCACTGACTATCTGGTAAATAATTTATAAAGTTTTGATATAGATGAAATAAGTGATGTAAGTGAAGTAATAAAGGTACATCTTTTATTACTTTGCAAAAACAGAAAGCTTTCCTGCATATGCCAAATTTTGAAAGGAGAATAATTAGCAAGCAGTATCATACAGAAGTTATTCCCTATATACTGTTCTTTTATTTTGTGTGTAGAAACAAATACAAATGCTAAGGTGACTGCTCCAGGCAGAAGGTTGAGGCAGTTGCTGGTATCAGGGGCAACAAGCTATATCATCCCCATCTTCTCTCTGATACAAATCACTCTCTGTAGAGTCTGGATGGGGACAAATCCACCCTACATTGACACATATGCACACTCTGAACATGGTCACATCATCATTGTGTGCAACAAGGGCTCTCTCATTGCCTTGTACTGTGTCCTGGGATACCTGGTCTACCTGGCCCTGCTCAGGTTCACGGTGGCTTTCCTGGCCAGGAGCCTGCCTGACACCTTCAATGAAGCCAAGTTCCTGACGTTCAGTATGCTAGTATTTTGCAGTGTGTGGATCACCTTCCTCCCAGTTTACCACAGCAGCAAGGAGAAGGTGATGATGGCTATGGAGGTCTTCTCCATCTTGGCTTCTGGGGAAGGGCTCCTGGACTGCGTCTTTGCCCCCAAGTCCTACATTATTTTGTTAAAACCACAGGGAAATATTTTTCCTAGGTTCAAGGCAAAACACATTCTGTAAGAAAAAAAAAAGCCTTCTTGGAAATTCTGGCAATAAAGGCAAGGCAAGAGGCATCTCAATTCCTGATTTGAAACTGTACTCTAAGGCACAGTGATAAAATCAGCATGATACTGACAAAGAAATATACCTGAGGATCAATGGAACAGATTAGAATGTGCAAGTATAAGTACAAAGACACTCAGCCACCTGATATTTGACAAAGGGGCTAAATACGTTCATTGGAGGACAGATAGCCTCTTTAAGAAATGGTGTTGGAAAAACTGGCTCTCAACATGCCAAAGACTAAAACTAAATCAGTGTCTATCACAATGTACAAAACCAAAGTCTAAGTGGATCAAACACCTAAACATTAAAACAGAAACCCTAAGTCTACTGGAAGATAAGGTAGGTAGAAGTCTTGGAGACATAGGGGTAGGCAGAGAATTCATGAACAAAACACAAACTGCATGGGAAACACTTCAGAGAATCAACAACTGAGATCTCATATTATTGAAATGTTTCTGCACTTCAAAAGAAATCACCATCAGAGTGAAAAGAAAACCCAGAGAATGGGAAAGAATTTTAGCCAGCAACCCCACAGATGAAGGACTTATATCAAGAACATATAAAGAATTGAAAAACATCAACTCCCCCCAAATTCAAAGACCCTCTCCAAAAATGGGCATTTGAGATGAACACTCAGTTCTCATGTGAAGATATACAAATGGCAAATAAATACGTGCAGAGATGTTCACCACCACTGGCCATTCGAGATTTGCAAATTAAAACAACACTGAGATATCATCTCACTCTGGAAAGAATAGCTGCCATGAAGAAATCAACTGATAACAAATGTTGGCGAGGCTGTGGGGAAAAAGGAACACTGCTCCACTTCTGGTAGGAGTGTAGACTGGTACAACCACTATCGAAATCAGTATGGAGAATTATCAGAAGACTAGGATTGGAAAAGCCATTCAACCCAGCTATTCCTCTCCTGGGTATTTTCCCAGAAAAAATAAAAAGGTCATATAGAGTGAACCCCACATAACCACCTGGGCCTGGAACATACCCTGGGCCCTGACTGCATGCACCCTGGTGGCATAATCCCAGCACGCACTGGGCAAATTTGGAACTCAGTGCCCAGGCAGTAAGATCTGACCTGCATATGATACCACCGCAAGGCACAAGAAGGACCAGTGTGCATAACCAGACTACACTCAGTGAACCCGAAGCAGCCAGCAGGGCTCAGAACACACCCTGAGCCCTGACTACATGTGCTCCTTTGAAATCCCAGCACAAAGGGTGTCTTAGTTAATTTTTACTCATCACTGAGACAAAATACCTGATGCCCAAAGTTGGCAAAGAAAAGGTTTATTTCTTACAGTTTTGGGAGGTTTTAGTCCATACTCAGTTGGCTCCAAGGCAGGGTGGCATTGTGGGGCCACAGTTCATGGCGGCTGCTAACAGCAAGGTGGAAACTGGCAAAAGAGAGACACACAATTTCCCTGCCATTACATCACATCCTGGCTCCATCCCCTAGGCGGGTGTAGCACTGACACCATCAATCCAAGCACTAGACAATAAACCAGTCACAAATGTACAATGCAAATGCATGAGGCCTAGGGGCCACCAACATAAACCATGACACAGGGCAAACTTTAAACTCTGTGCCCAGAGGAACTTTAGACTACAGTGCACTATCTGTGCTAGCTTGAAGAGAGATTAAGTGACTGCCTCACCAAAACAAGAACTCAGCTGGCTTCAATCAGTGTGGTGAGTATACCACTAAAATAGAAGTATACAGTGGGTAAATAGGGCCAGTATTAAAGCTCCCTCAAACCAAATGTAAGGCCTTGCTACATCTGAAAAAACTGAGGGTGACCCCTTCCTACACACAGAAATCATCAGGCAGGGTTTGGAGTGTGCCGAGGACTCCCCCAACCTGAAAAAAATCAAAAGGGCTTATGAGACACACAGGCACACAATAGGGACACAATAGGGCCTCAGCCAACACAAACACTATATACAGGAAGATTTGATAATCTGGAATAACCTGAAGATAAAGTACTAACAGGAACTAAAAGTTGACTTACATCAATACAACTAGGTTTGTCAGCCCAGGAAGAATATAGGACTCACTAAACAGGCCCTGCAGCAGGAAGTCAGGTGACTGGCCCACCTATTCACTGTGGGACCCAGCAACTGGAAAAACATCAACCTTACAGTAGGACATGAAGATACACACTACCAACAGTTCACACTAGTGGGTATGAAGAACCAAACGCTAACTTGAAAGGGGAAAATGGCAAAATGGAAAAGCAAAATGCAATCTCAAACACTGAGTCCACCAGGTGCAAGTACAGGAGACATAGAAATAGAGGACCCCAAAAGTAACACAATGGAAATCTCTGAAAAGATAGTGAATGAAATAAAAAAGAGAACTCCATGAGGCCATAGAGGAAATCAAATTAGAAGTACTCTCCCAGGTAAAGATAGAAGTAACAACCTTAGTAAAGGAATTGCTGAGTCCAGCTAAAGAAGAAATAGATAAAAAAGTACAGGAACATGGGAAACTGATTCAAATCTTAATTGAACAATATACAAAACAAGCAGAATTCATGAAGCAAACTGAAAGAGACATCCAAGAAACAAAAAATTTTATTCAAAGCATGCAAAACTTTTTAAATGAAGCTGAGGCTAGGATGTCGGACCTTGATGACAGGACCGTAATTAGTGATCAAGAAAGGATAGAACTTTTAAAAATAACAAATCAGCATGAAATGACAATCCAGAAGCTTCAAGATGATGCCAAGAGCAACAATACAAAACTAATAGGCATTAGTGAAGATACTGGAGTCAATGCAAATGACATAACTAAAATATTCACAGAAATAATAGGAGAAAATATACCAAACATGGGGAAAAACCTGTTATGCAGACAAGTGATGCATACAGAATGCCAAAAGTCACAACCAACATAAATCTATGCCCAGACACAGAATATTTAAGATCTCAGGCATACAACATAAAAACAGAATACTAAAAGCTGTTAGAGAAGACACAAGTCACCCATGGAGGAAAGCCCATTACAATCACAGCAGACATTTCAGCACAAATTCTCAAGTCAAGATGTACTTTGAGTGAGATATTTGAAGCCCTGAAAGAAAACAACTTTCAACCCAGACTGACACACCCAGCAAATCTTTCATTAAAATTTAATTTAATTGAGAAACAAGATACTTCCATGACAAAGAAGAAATTCATGTCCACCAAACCAACCCTAGAAAAACTGTTGAAAGACATACTAGACAGAGATAAAAATGACCACAATCCCCAGTACAACAGAACGAAACCACCAGGTAGGACAAGCAATTAAATAAGGGGGATAAGCAGAAAGCAAACTACTGCAACATAACATCATAAAGTCGTACCAGTATCTATCAGTCATATTCATAAATGTAAATGGCCTGAATTAAACTATCAAAAGAAATAGGTTGACAGAATGGATCCAGAAACATGAACCCATAACATGCTGTATACAAGAAACACATGTGATGCAAAAGGAAACTCATACATTAAAGGTCAAAGGATGGAAAACAGTATTCCATGCAACAAGAACCCTGAAAAAAGGCAGGGGTAACTATTCTGTTTGCAGACAAGGAATAACTGAAAAACTTCATGAACACCAAACTAACCATACAAAGAATACTGAAAGACATTCTAAATACACATAAAATAAAACCACCAAGCAAGGTAGACAATTAAACAGAATGGAAAAGTAAAGATACAACAGCAGAAAGATAATATGTCAACAATAAACCAATATATAACAGTTATAACCATTAATATAAATGGCCTGAAATCACCAATCAAAAGAAACAGATTGGCAGAATGGATCAAGAAACAACATCCAACCATATGCTGTCTAAAAGAAACCCATTTAACCCAAAAGGACACCCATAGACTGAAAGTCAAAGGATGGAAAACAATACTTTATGCAACAGGAAACAAAAAATAGTGGGAGTAGCAACCGTGTTTGCAGATAATGTGAACTTCAAACCAAGAATGATACAAAGAGATAAACAAGGTCACTACATATTAGTTAGGGGAAAACTTCTAGAGGAAGACATAACAATCTTAAATATATATGCACCAAATTCCAGAGCACCTAGCTATATAAAGCAAATATTAACAGAAATGAAAAATCAACTAAGCAATAACACAATTATAACAGGAGAGTTTAACACACTATTGACACAGGGGACAGAACAACTGGACAGAAAATCAGCAAAGAAATAACAGAACTTAATCACACCTGTGAACAAATGGACTTGATAGATGTATATAGAGTGTTCCATCCAACAATATCAGAATATACCTTCTTCTCAGCAGTACATGGGACATTCTCTAAAATAGACCATATATTAGCCCACAGAATATATTTATGTAAGTGAAAAAGAATTTAAATTATCCCATGCAACCCTCAGGAAATCTCCCAGGGACCAGCATCTCAGCCTGACTCTTTGGGACCAGGAACCTCCCGGACCCGCAGAGTGGCCTCCACTGTTTGGATTGGAAACTTTGCGGAGACCGGCATCTCAACCTGACTGTTTAGGACTGGTGGGCCCGCCCTTCATCTGCAGGGAACTTCCCAGAGACCAGCATTTGGGCCAGGTCTGTTTGGGCCCATAGCCCCGCCCTTCACCCGCAGGAAATCTCCCAGAGACCAGCATCATGGCCTGACTCTTTGAAACCGGGAACCTCCCAGACCCCCAGAGTAGCCTGCGCTGATTGGATTGGAAACTTTGGGGAGACCCGCACCTTGGCCTGACAGTTTGAGACTGGTATGCCTGCCCTTCATCTGCAGGGAACTTCCCAGAGACCTGCATCTTGGCCAGATCCGTTTGGGGCCCGTAGCCCTGCCCTTCACCTGCAGGAAATCTCCCAGAGACCAGCATCTTGGCCTGACTCTTTGGGACCGGGAACCTCTCGGACCTGCAGAGTGGCCTGCGCTGTTTGGATTGGGAACTTTGCAGAGACTGGCATCTCGGTCAGGTCTGTTTGGGACAGGAAACTTTGCAGAAACCAGCATTTTGGCCTGACACTTTGGGACATGTAGGCCCGCCCTTCACCCACAGGGAACTACCTGGAGACCTGCCTGGGACAAAGTACAGTGGCCTGGCCTGCCTGAGACTCCACAGGCTCCAGGTTGACCGCGCCCAGCGTCCGCCTTACAACTTATGGAGCCAGGAGCCCACAGAGGGGTGTTAGGACCCTGTGTGGAAGCCAAGAGCCTGTGAGGGAGCCACTGCCCCTCCAGGAACTCAGGGTGCAAGTGATATTTCACCACACATGCAGAGAAAGAATTGGAACACCGCTCAACGCAAGGAAATATAGAAAAATGACAAAAGGAAAGACCAAAAGGCAGGCTCAAAGCTCTAGGCCTCCCCAAGAAAGCTTAGAAGCTGTGTACATAGAAGAAAAAAGAAGCCATACACCTGAAATATCTGAAATGATATCAAATGAAATAAAGATGAAACTAGGGAAAGCTATGGAGAAATTCAAATCAGAAATACTTGCCCAGGTAAAAGATGAATTGATAAAAATAGTGAAAGAAATAGTGAATGCATCTAGTGAAAACACAGCTAAAAAATTAGAGGAACAAAGCAAACAGATAGAATCCCTAAATGAACAATATAAGAAACAAACAGAATACATAAAGCAGATTCAAAGTGATATACAGGAAAAGAAAAATGAAATTGAAAGCTGCCAAAATCACCTCAAGTAAAGTGAAGATACAATTTCAGACCTCAAAGATAAGATTGAAGCCAGTGAACAGGAACATTCTCTAAAATAGACCATATACTAGCCCACAGAACATGTTTAAGTAAATGAAAAAGAATTGAAATTATCCCATGCATGTTATCGAATCATAGTGCTATGAATCTAGAAATTAATGATAAAAGAAATTGCAAAAAACCTACAATCACATGGAAACTAATGCACTCTTGAGCAATCAGTGGGTCACAGAGGAAATTAAAGAAGAAATTAAACAATATCTACACGTAAATGAAAGTACAGACACAACTTACCAGATTTTGTGGGATGCAATGAAAGCAGTCCTCAGAGGAAAATTTATTGCATTGAGTTCCAACATCAGGAAGACAGAACGAACACAAATAAACACCCTGATGCTACAACTCAAACATCTACAAAAATAAGAGTAAGCCAAGCACAAAGACAAAAGAAGGGAGGAATTTATAAAGATTAGAGCAGAAATTAATGCAATAGAGACTAAGAAAAGAGTACAAGGATCAATGAATCAAAGTGTTGGTTCTTTGAAAGAATAAATAAAATTGACAAGCCCCTGTTCAACCTTATTTAAAAAAGGAAAGAAAAAACTCAAATTCATGCAATAAGAAATGAAAAAGGTGAAATTACTACAGACTCGGTGGAAATACAAAAGATCATCAGCACCTACTTTGAAAACCTCTACTCTCATAGGTTCGATAACACTGAAGAAATAGACAGATTCCTCGATACATATGAACTACCAACGTTGGATCAGGAAGATGTAAAACTGCTGAATAACCCAATTTCTATTACTGAAATTGAAAATGTAATTAAGTCCTTGCCTACAAAGAAGAGTCCAGGCCCAGATGGATCCACTGTAGAATTCTACAAGAAATACAAAGAAGACTTAATTACAACACTCCTGAAACTCTTCAATGAAATTGAAGGGGAAGCCTAAATCATTCCTGGGAGCAAATATAACTCTAGTACAAAAAGCAGCGAAAGACTCAACTAAAATGAGAACTATAGTCCAATCTCCCTAATGAACATAGATGCAAAAATTCTCAATAAAATACTGGCAAACAGGATGAAGAAAATCAGCAAGAAGATTATACAACATGACCAAGTAGGTTTCATCCCAGGAATGCAGGGATGGTTCAACATACACAAAAACATAAATGTAATCCACCGTATCAATAGAGCCAAAGGGAAGAACCACATGATCATCCCTATAGATGCAGAAAAAGCTTTTGATAAAGTCCAACACTCATTCATGATAAGAACCTTACAAAGAATTGGAATAGAAGTTATTTATCTCAACATGGGAAAGGCCATCTAAGACAAACCAACAGGCAGCATCATATTAAATGGTCAAAAACTGAAAGCCTTTACCTTAAAATCAGGCACAAGACAAGGATGTCCACTATCACCACTGCTATTCAACATAGTACTGGAAATACTAGCCAGAGCAATAAGACAGGAAAGAGAGATAAAAGGAGTAAGTATAGGAAAAGAGGAAGTTAAAATATCATTATTACAGATGACATGATACTTTACAGAGAAGACCCCCAAAACTCTACCGAAAGACTGATAGATATAATTAAGAAATTTAGCAAGATAGCCGGATACAAAGTCAATACACAAAAATCAATAGCATTTCTATACACTAACAGCAAAAGTACTGAGAGATCCTTGAGAGAAACTACACCCCTTACACTAGCATCCAAAAATGAAATACTTAGGAATTAATCTCACGAAAGAAGTAAAAGAACTATACAGTGAAAATTATAATACCTTGAAAAAGGAAATTGAAGAGGACCTCAGAAAATGGAAAGAAATCACCTGTTCATGGATAGGAAGAACAAGCAATGTAAAAATGGCCATTCTCCCCAAATTACTATACAGATTCAATGCAATCCCAATCAAAATACCACTAACATACATCATAGACCTAGAGAAATCACTCTAAAACTCATCTGGAACCAGAAGAGAGCTAGAATAGCAAAGGCAATTCTAAGCAACAAAGGCAAGGCAGGAGGCATCACAATCCCCGACTTGAAATTATACTACAAAGCTACAGTGATAAAGGCAGTATGGTACTGGAACAGAAACAGACCTGAGGATCAGTGGAATAGATTGGAAGATACAACCACAACCACAAACTCACTCAACCACCTTATCTTTGATAGAGGGGCCAAACATACTCGCTAGAAGAATGACAGTCTCTTTAACAAATGGTGCTGCAAAAATTGGCTGCCCATATGCAGAAGACTACAACTAGGCCCATGTCTATCACCATACACTAAACTAAAATCTAAATGGATCAAAGATCTAAATATTAAAACATAAACACTAAAAACTGCTGGAATACAAAGTAGGTAAAAATCTCAAAGATATAGGGATAGGAAGAGAATTCATGAACAAAAAGCAAGATACACGGGAAGTACTTCCCGGAATAAATAACTGCGACCACACCTTATTATAGACCACACCTATATTATATTATTTCTGCATGTCAAAAGAGGTTTCCAGCAGAGTGAAAAGAAAACCCACAAATTGGGAAAAAAATCTTCATGGACAGCGCCTCAGACAAAGGACTTCTGTCTAGATCTTATAAAGAATTTAAAAAAATCAGAGCCTCGAAATTCAAAGACCCAATCCAAAATGGACATCTGAAATGAATACACAGTTCTCACATGAAGAAATACGAATGGCAAATAAATACATGAAGAAATGTTCATCATCATTAGTCATGAGAGAAATGCAAATTAAAACCACACTGAGATTCCATCTCACTCCAGAAAGAATGGCCAAGATAGAAAACACTACCAACTAAAGTGTTGGAGAGGCTATGGGGAAAAAGGAACTCTTATACACTGTTGTTGGGAGTGTAGACTGGTGCAACCACTGTGAAGGTCAGTCTGGAGATTCCTCAAAAAGCTGGGTTTGGAAGTCCCACTTGATCCAGCTATTCCGCTTCTAGGCATATTCCTTGAAGAACCTAAAATATCATACCACTGTGATATATGTGCACCCATGTTTATAGCAGCACAATTTGTAATAGCCAGTTCTTGGAAACAACCTAAGTGCCCATCAACTGAGGAATGGATAAAAAAGTTGTGGCATTTTTATACAATGGAGTACTACTGAGCTATAAAGAATGATCACATCGAGGTATTTATAAATAAATGGACACAGCTTGAGACCATTCTCTTAAGGGAAATAAACCAAACTCACAAGTGTAAATACTGGATAGTCTCCCTAGTATGAGAGCGGATAAGAGTATATAAGTTTTTATGGTAAGCATGTATCCCCATCTACTAGCTTTGAAGCCTTTCAATGTTTTCAATCATCAGTTGGAATGCTTTTATTCTGTTTGTTTGACTATATCATGCGTGATGATATGAACAGCTGTTTTGAAGAAAACAAAACTTTATGACACCTATTGCTGATATAATATCATCCTTCTTAGAAGTCCTACCATGCTTCTATTCTTCTACTACCATTGGTTCAATCTATCACATTGTGTCTTATTTGGATTTGAATATGTGTGATAGTTTAAACAAAAATTATCTATCAAAAATGAGATAGTATAGGACCCACTGATCATTTTCTGTTATTTGGTTTAGAAAGCCCTGTAATTCTTTCACCCTTTGAATGGCTTTATACTGTTTTGTTATGTTTGATATTATTGTAATTGAAGCTATGCTCAACTATAGCAGAGAAAGTGATATTGTGATATATACAGTTTGTGTCTGGTTGTATTAATGTAAAGTACTGTGTTGCCTATGTTGTCCTGTTCTTATCTGACCTGTACTGCCCTCTTTTGTTTTATTCTCTTTAAAATAAAATTTTATTTTTTATTGTATCATGCAATCATGACATTCTTTTTTTTAATTTGTAAGAGAATAAAACAAAAGGGGGCAGTACAGAGCAGATCAGAACAGGAAAACATGGGCAACACAGTACTTTACATTAAGTCAACTGGACACCAACTGTAGCTAACACCATATCTCTTACTCTGCTATAGTTGAGCGTAGTTTCAAATACAATAATATAAAACATAACACAATAGTATAAAGCCATGGCTAGAGTGAAAGAATTACCGGACTTTCTGAACTGAATAACAGAAATTGTTGAATGGGTACTGTAATATCTCATTTTTGATAAAAAAGAAAAAAATTTGATTGAGCTATCACACATATTCAAATTCCAATAAGACACAATGTGATAGATAGAACCAATGGTAGTAGAACAAGAAAAAGCATGGTGGGACTTCTAAGAAGGATGATATTAAATCAACAATAGCTGTCATAATGTTTTGTTTTCTTCAAAACTGCTATTCATATCATCAAGTATGATATAGCCAAACAAAACAGGATAACACCATTCCAACTGATGATTGAAAACTTTGAAAGACTTTGAAGCTGTGAGGTGGGGACTTATGCTTACCATAAAGTCTTATATACTCTTATCAAATCTCATATTAGGGAGATTATATGGTATTTACCCTTGTGAGTTTGGTTTATTTCACTTAAGAGAATGGACTCAAGTCGTGTCCATTTATTTATAAATATCTTGATGTGATCATTCTTTATAGCTGAGTAGTACTCCATTGTATAAAAGTGCCACAACTTTTTTATCCATTCCTCAGTTGATGGGCACTTAGGTTGTTTCCAAGATCTGGCTATTACAAATTGTGCTGCTATAAACATGGGTGCACATATATCACTGTGGTATGATGTTTTCAGTTCTTCTGGGAATATGCCTA
>PVJX010038887.1:0-16076 GCA_004027295.1 Dolichotis patagonum
TATATTCACATTTCATAAATAGGCATAAGGTTTTGTCATTTTTTAAAGTATGGGTGAACCTGAAACACATTACATTAAATGAAATATGTCAAACACAGAATTTAAAAAAACACATGATTTCACTAGTATTTTCTGTAAATAATTCCTTTTTACTTCATCTTTTAAGTATATTGAAGGATAAATGGTTGTATAATTTCAATGTGGACTTATATACCAAGCATGTAAATGGCATTGTAAGCCATGGAGGTTTCATTGAAAATGGAGAGTGTTGCCATTGCTGTTATATAAGGATAACGTGGCCTGGGAAACTGGTCCACTGTATTCTATAAAAAGTCAAAATGCAGAATGCAAATGTGAATGGCTCAACACAAACACACTGCCACCTTATCTTTCACAAAAGAGCCAAGCATGTTCACTGGAAGAAAGTTAGGCTCTTGGATAAACGGTGCTGGAAAAACTGGCTTTTTACATGCTGAAGACTAAAACTAAACCCATGTCTATCACCACGCACTAAAATAAAGGCAAAATAAATAAAAGATCTAAATATTAAAATATAAACACTAAATTTACTGCAAGAGAAATAGGTAGAAATCTCGAAGATGTAAGTATAAGCAGATACTTCATGAGCAAAAGCCGGACTGCAAGGAAAATATTACAAAGTATCAACACATGGGATCTCACCATATTAAAAAGCTTTAGCACAACAAAATAAATCATCAACAGAGTGGAAAGACATCCCACATAGTGGAGAAAAATTATAACCAGTTGTCCCTCAAAGGACTTAAATGTAGAACATTTAAAGAATTGAAAAAAATCAAACCCCCAAATTCAAAGACCCAGTCTAAAAATAGGTATCTGAGATGAACATGCACTCTCAGATGGAATTTGTTTATAAAAAACGATCTAGGCTGGGAAACCAAGCAACCAGCCTGCTGCCCTGGTAAGTGGCTGTAGTCTGGCAAGCCGCAACCACCCCAGGGTGAGAAGCAGCATCATCTCCTGAGATCCACACCATGTTGGAACTTAGGGCACTGGGAAACCGAGCAACCAGCCTGCCACCCTGGTAAGCAGCTATGAGTCTACCATGGGCTGAGAATCAAATATCCCATCCCAAGCCCCCATTAGCAAGTGGGAGCCAGAAATGTGAACATCTCTTGGAAGGTTGACCATATGTAATATAGCAAATAAGGGGGGATTTCCTTCTACCATCTCTTTGAAGACAAATATTTTTATCACCATTTTGATTTGTCCTGATTAATGGTATTGCTCTATTCAATATTCTGTTTTGATACATTCTATAATATTCTGTATATTCTGTATTTCTATAATATTCTGTATTTCCTTTGATTTTGCTATACCTGATTGAAAGAACAACTGTTGTGAAGATAATGAGATGTACTATGGTACCTATTACTGTTATCCCAGTAACCCGCTGTGAAGTTCTATACCAATTTCACTACACTGTCTCAATTGGCTTTATTCCATCCTGTTCTGTTGTATTTTACTACCTTCAAATTAATTTAAAAAAATTTTTAAAAAGAAACATTTAACTTGAAAGGAAATTTATAGACTGAAAATCAAAGGAGAGAAAACAATAGTTTCATACAACAGGAAATCATAAAAAAGCAAGGGTAACTTACCCATCAACCACAGAATGGATAAGAAAGATATGGTATTTTCATACCATGAAAAGCTACCCAACTATAAAGTAGAATAATCTTGAGGCTCTTGTAGGTAAACGGATGCAACTGGAGATCATGTTCATGGGTGAAACAGTTTGAACTCATATGAGTGAACCCTAGCATAAAAAACAGGAGTTAGAGGGATCAAAAAAGCACAGTGTACATTACAAAAGTGATAGGGGAGGAAACACCTGGGAGAAGAAGGTAGTGATGCTGTTAATTTCTTACTGTCTTGGCTTAAACTCTTGTATTGTTTTCACAATTTTGTTAAGCTTGGTTTTGTTCTGTCTTGTTTTGTTAGATTTTACTGTGTCTGATGGTATGGGCAGCTATTTTGAACATAATGGGATGTATTATGGTACTCATGATTCATTTCCTATTATCTTGTTTTGAAGTCCTATAATGTTTCCATTTGTTTGTTTAATCGGTTTTATACTGTTGTGTTTTGTTTGATTTTATTATGTGTGATAGTATGGACAACTGTTTTGAAGAAAACAAGACATTATAGAAACCATTGTTCATTTCCTATTATCTGGTGTTGAAGTCCTGTAATGCTTTCATTCTTTTGATTGTGTTTATACTATTTTGTTATGTTTGATATTGCTGTATGTGAAGATATGGACAACTATTTTGAAGAAAACAAGAGACATTATGGTAGCCACTGTTGATTTCCTGTTGTCTTGTTTTGAAGCCCTATGTTGCTTGCATTGTTCTATTCTGATTTTCTTTGTTTTGTTTTGTTTTGTTTTGTTTATTCCTTTAAAATAAAAAAAGATTTAAAAAGTGATCTTTAAAAAAGGTCTAAAGAAGCTGAGAGTGACATAGTGAGTATAAAAGACTGGGGACTGTAGGCAAAGTGGGGATAAGGAGTATCTGTCCAATAGGCAAAATGTTACTGTTAAAGGTTGAACAAGAACAAGTTCTGATATTCTACAACACAGCAGTTTGAATATAGTTCATTGTAATGCAGCAGCATCTCAAAATAATTACAGAAAAAAATTTTGAAGGTTTTTACCACATAGAAATGACAAAAGTTTAAAGTGATAAATATACCAGTTTCCCTAATTCCCTATCCAATGTATACAAAACTCAAAACACATTGTACATCATAAATATTTATAAATATTATGTGTCAAGATAAAACTAAATTAGTTTCTAAATTTAAAATATGGGGTTAATTATTGGGCTACATTTGGTTGGACTATGTTCCTTCTCTTGGCATTTCCCTTGTGAGAGTTATAACAAACCATACTGGGAAGTCATGTGTAAGAAAACTTTACAGTGTATATTTTTTTCCATGACCCTTGCATTTTATTTTATTTCCAAGGGTGGCATTGGCTTTTCTGGCATTTATTGCATTAATACGCTGGTGATTAGCATGAACAATTAATTGTTGTAATGATGTCTTTGTATTGCAATGTGTCAGCCCTTCCAGTTAATTTATGTGTGTCTTGACAAGTTCTTTCCTACCTTATATGGAGATTTGCTAATATTTTCTTATCAGTAACTCATGGGACAATATGGGACCTTTCCCTTGCTCAATGTGAATATATTACTTTCACATTTTATCTTCAATTTCTTCATTTATCTTCCAAAAACAGTGAAAATGCTTGCTTGTGGCTTTTTTTTTTGACACAAGATCTCACTACATAATCCATGCTGACCTTAAACTTCTTTGTAGTGTAGACTGACCTCCTAAGGAGGTTCTTCTCCTTCAGCCTCCTGAATGCTGGAATCACAGACATGTGCCACCATGCTTGCTTATGGCCTTTAGCTAGTAGTCCATGGGTGGACAACTAAAATCATGCTAGTGAAGTTTAGAAAGTGTAGCTTTTCAGGACTTTCATGACCTGCAAATTATTCCACCTAATCGGCTCATCTACAGCCAAAACCAGCTATGACTACCCACAGGGAACAGAAAACATAACGACCTTGTAGTTTTCATCTTTTCTGCACCTAGTGCTCTCTTGCTGCCTCTTCTAACCCCCAATCCACCTCTAATATAGTCTCTCTGGACCCTCCTGCCTTAACTGCTTGTGTTCCCAACAAAGGACATTCATTAGTCTGTTCTAAATAAGTGTCCCTGAGGCAACTTGTGTTGTTGTTTTTTTTTCACTCAATTGATCCCCCAGTGCATTTTCTCAGTAGAACTAGGAGCCTGTGTTACTCTGAGTGAAGTGCAATCTAGGGTGGACAGGGGAGTTCACGTGGTTCTGCCTTTTGAGGTTATCAGCTTCATTTCTCCTAGATTAGGAAAATCTAAGGTTACACTGCTTATAGTAGTGGGTTTAACCTTCTTCTTAATGACTCCATTCTAAAAAGACAGCGTGCCCAAAAACTGTAACTCAACTCCAGTCTGAATGAGTTGAAAATCAAAGATATCCAATTCTCACTAAACTAAGAACTAAACTAAGACCAATAGAAGACTCCTTACCAAGAGAAGCCCTGAAAATCTGTGGGTTTCTGTGAAACTCAAATCAGGTTATCATGGCAAACAATGTAAAAATGGAATGAATTTTGCACTATTTTATAATTATGAGGTCTTATAATTTTGATATCTTGTATTAAAAGCTCACTCTATTTGAGAAGTCAAGTGAGGAAGTATGTGCCCTGTCCACAACTTCACTGAATTTACTTCTCTCTGGTTGTGACACCCGAACCTCCCAGATGCAGATGTGAATAATTAACCACTTCCTGAAGACTCCAGGTTGGTAGCCACAGAAGTAGACATCTACGACATTGTGTAACTTTGGTAAAAGTGAAGATCTCCAGGGCTTCACACACACTAAGAAGGCACTCTACCACTGAACTACATGCTCAGCTAAATTTTGCTTTTCTGTGCTAGAGACTGAACCCAGGGCCTCATGCATTCTAGGCAAGTGCTCCACCTCTGAGCTCTGTCCTCATCTTCAAAGTATGATCTGGAAAATTAATACCAACTGTGTGTGGACTGCTATCCACTAGAGACTATGGTATCAGTATAAGGTGTTCCAACCAATGTTTGAAAAAATTTAAGTAAAATAAAACGGAAAATACCATATCATATATGGTAAGTACGCTGTAAAACTTTTATTTGTTAGATATATACATGTTTGCTAAAATATATATAAAATATAGAATTACTTATAGTCAAAAATACTTGCAACTGTTGCCTTATAAATGTTGTAAGAACAGTGCTGGGGAAAGGTTTGGAAAAATCAGTAAGATCACTCCCCAATAATGTGATTTTTCAATCATATGAGCTGACAAATAAATAGACTCTTGAAATATCAATGAAGTGCTGAGATATAGAATCTCCCAAGAGTCCTAGATGATAATTTTATACTTTCTCCATAAAATTCACATATTCACAAACATACACACCAAGTGTTTTATACATAATTTAGTGGATTCACAAACATAACAAATATAATTAGAGATTAAGAAATACCTACTTATGATTTCTGCTTTTAACATTTTTAAATTTCCTAAATTTGTCATAATGTAGTAGAATCTTATGCTTACCAGAAAATGAAACTCTACACCTATGGGTTTTGAATGCATTTTGGTAAGTAAACTCTTATTATTCTAACCTAACTTTTATTTATACCTAGACATGTATATAGAACATTTCAAATGACAGAATAGTAAGTTCCTAATGCATGGATCTTGAATTGTGAAGAAGAGATAAAGACAAAGAAGACTGTAGGCTCCATAGGGAAGGCGTGAGGATTTGGCATATTTCTGGGATCATGAAAACTAAGGCAGTTGAACCAGAAGAAAAGTGAGAGATTGTTATGATTACATTTAAAAGGAAAACAAAATGACAAGAAACATTTAAGAAAATTCTATTACATTCCAACAATTCTGAGAGGAGTTAACTCACAAAATAATGGGCCCTTGAATGGAGTCCTTTGGTAAGCAAAGTGAGAACTGGGGAAGAGAAATTAGTAAGTTGCCTGGCAGAAGGCAGCAGCTAAAGCCATTTCTTTATTAATTGATTTCATAAACTTGTTGAACATCAGTGTGACAGGCACTTTCTTCATGTGGGTGCTGTGGAGAATACCTTGCAGAGATATCATGACAAGAACTTTCCTGTATAGGACAAGTATTTGATTCCTTTTTAATGAGTCACTAATCTGGATCATGCCATCAGAGCAAAAGTTCATGGTCCATTTCTTTCTGTTCTCCTCACAGTTCACCTCTTCACTTCAGAGTACCTCTTTTTTTCTCATCTTGGATTGCTCTGTGTTTCACCTTGAGACTCAAAAGCTTCCCAACAATGAAAAATAAAACCATACTGACTGAGTTTATCCTTCTGGGTCTAACAGATGTTCCTGAACTTCTGGCAGCAATTTTTACATTTTTTTTCATCACCTATATACTCAGCATCACTGGAAATACTATTATCCTAACCCTCACTGTGTTGGACTCCCACCTTCAAACTCCCATGTATTTCTTTCTACGGAATTTTTCCTTCTTGGAAATTTCCTTCACAAACATTTTTATTCCCAGGCTTCTGGTCAGTATCACAACAGGGAACAAGAGTATCAGCTTTGCGGGCTGCTTCACTCAGTATTTCTTTGCCATACTCCTTGGAGCAACAGAGTTTTATCTCCTGGCTGCCATGTCCTATGATCGCTATGTGGCCATCTGCAAACCTCTGCATTACATGACCATCATGAGCAACAGAGTCTGCACCCAGCTGGTTCTCTGCTCTTGGCTGGGGGGGTTAGTGGCTATTACACCACCAATCACTCTGATGAGCCAGCAGGACTTTTGTGCATCCAACAAGTTGGATCACTACTTCTGTGACTTTAAGCCGCTTCTAGAACTCTCCTGTTCAGACACAAGCCTCATAAAAAAAGTTGTCCTTCTTGTGGCATCTGTGACTCTGCTAGCCACTTTGGTACTGGTGATTTTCTCCTATACATTCATCATCAAAACTATTCTGAAGCTCCCCTCAGCCCACCAAAGAACAAAAGCCTTTTCCACCTGTTCTTCCCACATGATTGTCATCTCCATCTCTTATGGAAGCTGCTTCTTTCTTTATGTTAAGCCATCAGCAAAAGAAGGGGATGCATTCAACAAGGGAGCAGCTCTGCTCATCACTACCATTGCTCCGTTATTGAATCCCTTTATTTACACCCTAAGGAACCAACAGGTAAAGCAAGCTCTCAAGGATGCAGTCAAAAAACTTCTGAGTGTATAAAGAACTTAAGAATTAAAGCCTTAATGAACAAATTCCTCCTATGCACCAAGCTCTCTGACAGTTATTAGATACTCAACAAAGAATTTAAATCCAGTCCAATGAAACTTGGAAACAAATTAAAACCTGTTAAGTGTTAATATAAAGAAATACATATGATTTTCTAGATGAAAAACAATTAAATTATGCAACTGAGTGACTCAACCTGAATTATAGTGCCAATAAATGTTTTCAGAAAGGGTATCATTTGTATTGGGTTTTGACAAATAAGGATAAAACAAGAAAGCAAAAATGGATAAAAACAAATTTGGTCAGAAAGAATATTGTGGGTGGGAACACAAAATTTCAATTCAAAAAAACAATAAATTTCATTGTCGTTCATTTCAGTCAAAAAAAAGGAGTCAGAATAAAGTTGTGGAGATTAAAATTATAGTTTTGAATTCAGTTAAATTCTCATCCAAAATAAGTTAATGCCCATAGTGTGAAGATATCTGAATTTGGGTCTGAATCTCTGGATTTAGCAGTCCTAGTGATGTAGATGATAACTGGTGGTATAGGAATATAAAAGGTCATGGATAAAAAACAAATACCTACAGAAGAGTCTCAAATGTTAAACTTCAAGGATCTGTCCAATATCTGAGGCAAAAAGAAGCACAATGAGTAATTAGAAAATCAATAGATCTGTGCAATTCATAGGAAGTGAATGTCTTAAAAATCATGTCAATGTAACATATAACAGAGGCATTAACATGAAGGATGAAATATGTGAATTGACAATTAAGGTTTCCCTGTTGACCTTAGCCATTTTCAGCAAATGTGGAAAATAGAGTAAGGTAAGAAGAAATCTGGCTGTAGTGCATTAGCAGTAAGCACTAAAATGTTAGAGAGGTAAGATGAAATTTCAAAAATAGAGGAATAAAAAGAATGACCTCCAAGTTATGTTTCCTCATACTGTATTTTGCTTTCTCATCATAGTATCATAATAATGGCTGTATATTTAAAGTTGATATTCACCTCCAGACTGTAAGGTCTAAAGGGTGCAGGAATAGTACATTCTGATCTGACTCCATTTGAAATGCCAAGTTTAAGTAGCTATTGAATGGATGAATGAATAATAGATAGATGAATAGATGAAAAAATGAATGATGGAACCCAGAATAGAATTTTTTATGGTAAAGAGCTTTGATCATTTGATGAAATTAGTGAATTAGTGAATTAGAAGGCACCTCTTATATGAATTGTTTTACAAGTCTCAAAAAACCAAAGCTTAAAGCCAAAGCTTGCACGAATAGTTGTGCAAGGACATACAGCTAAGTCCCTGGATGAAAATCAGAAGACAAACACAACACCAGAGGCCACATTCTTCACTATTGAACTATATAGCCATTTTAACTCATTTTAACAGATGTTATCCTCACATTTCTAAGTGCCCTTGGCTTTTCATCTATCTCCCATTTGTCCAAGCTCTTGACAGCTTGGTTGGGAGGCTTACCATATGAATCTCTTTAGGAATTGAAATGTACAAAAGCCATATTAATTCATGGTGTGGTTCTTAACTTTTCTCTAGATGCTTGTTCTTTTCACATTCCAATTTTTCTAAACAATGTGAATCCTTACTTATTTTTTCTCTTTCGGAGAAATATTAAAACCCTAAAAATCAGGACACATAAGAAACAGTATCTTGCTGCCACCCTGGCTTCCAAAAAGTTTTCAATGAGGATTCAGTCATAAGCTAAATGGGGACAGGGGGCAGGAGGTGCAGACTTTTAGCTAAATTGCAGACCTGTGGCTGTAGTTCCCAGGGTTGAGGGTAATAATTATTTTCTTACTGCATATAACAGCAGTAAGCTGCAAATGTTCAATTAGCAACGGACTAAATGTGTTAGTAATGTCTTTATTAATTAAGGTCCAAGTAACTTTCATGAGATATTCTATCTACTTTATTTTTGAATGGCCAAAGTCTGGTTGGGGATTTAGTTCAGTGACATAAGCGCCTGCCTTGCAAGTGTGCAGTCATGAGTTTGATCCCCGGTACAAAGAAAAAAAAATTGGAGGATCTGAATGGCCAAAGTCTTTCTCTTCTCAATATTTTTAAGCATATTTTGAACAGAATCATTACTTGTAGAGTCATCTGCAAATAAGTCTTCTGATGCTACCTTGTTAAATATATCATAAGAACAGTTTTCTAGTTTTTCTCAGAGGAATTCATAGGTATCAGCCAAAGATAAGTACAGCATTGAAGTGAGAATTCCATCTTGGGCTGTGCCCCCTCTCTGTTCCACCTTGTCTAAATGTCAGTTGGCCTCTAGGACCATCCAAGCTCTGGGCCAGGCTGCAGCATAACAAGTTCATCCATCACTGCAATCAGAAAATGCCTACTGACACTCGCAGACTTTCCTCACAAGAAAGGGATGGGGAGTCAGGGGCTGGTAGCAGAGTACACACATCTTTTCAAAGGAGACTTCTTGCTTTTGATCCTGCTTTTGCTTTTTTTATTAGTACTCTATAAAAAACAGTGTGGCACAGATAGGTTGGCAATATATGCTGCAAACCATGTTGTCCACTGCTCTGTGACACCCCTAAAAAACTCATTTGCTTACCAAGTGGAAGTTGTCTGAATCATTCTTTGGATTGTCATCCCCTTCTTGGTTTGAAAACAGACATTTCTGTTACATTGCTTTGGAAAATCTATACAACTTGCTAGCCAGAATATGTGATTTTCTCTCCAATATCAGCCAAGTTATAAAGTGGATTTGCTAAGAAAATTTTGCAATGCAAATTATTCTCACTAAGTCATAGCAAGAAAAGAACAAGGAAGATAGCTCTCACCTTAGTCTTTTGAAAATAAAAATAAAATCATGTCACCCTCTTTCTTAAAATTCCTGATGGCTTCTCATTACTGAAATTTCAAGTCCCTCAACATAATCTACAAGGTACAGCATGACTAAGGAATGCTCTGGTTCTTCCAAACCCTGATTAAGTACTAAGATACCAGGTTCAAAAGAGGTAATTGTTGAAACTCTGTCCTTCCTTCCTTAGAAGACTCAAGACTAATTTACTTGTGGTACTATCTCCCCACCCACCTTAATCATCACAAAAATTACAAACACTCCAAACCATCTTCCACATTAACCAAAGTGGTATTTTATCTTTAAAATCCTCTATAGCCTAAACTTCTTCTATGTATATTCTCTTTACTTTTATCTCCTCTAACTGAAACTTTGTATTTTTGGGGAATATCCTTCTCATATTGTTCTCTAAAGCAGAGTCTCTTAACACTCCAAGTTTCTGTGGTCCTGAAAGTAGGGTGGATGGCCTTGTTATTTCTCATTGTCTTTTTCAGTTCACAGTTAATTCCTTTCTGTGGGGAGGAACTGAGAGGATCAGTTCAAGCCCATCTTGGGTAAAGAATAACCAGTCTCAAAAATAATTCAAGCCCATCTTGCTTAAAGAATAACCAGTCTCAAAAATAATTCAAAGGAAACTGGAGATGTAGCTCAATGCAGAGGTCTTGAACTCACTTTCCATTACTACAAAAAATCAATTTCTTTCATAAATATGTGATTGGATCATATCATTATTTGTTCAATTACTCTAAGGTTCTTCTTAGTTCATGAAAGAATTTAGCTTTTGGGTTTCTACCTTTCATTTTCCCATTTACCCCTATCGCCTTTCTTAGTGATCTGGATACCTAAATAGATGACACAAACATTCTGTCCCCTCATCTCTTAACATACTCCCTTCTAGACACTTTGTCAACCTCCCACTCCCAGTCATGCCTTAGAACTTGTCATTTACAATAACTACTCTTCCTTCAAAATTGCAATTCTGCATATTCTGCTGTGACTGCAACATTCTGTCCTTCCAAATAATCACGTCCAGTCCTTTCTCAAAACTTCCCTAACCCAAAAGGAGTCAGTCGGATGCTCCCACCTTTTATTTTCTAACATCTCCTTGCCCCTCCTTACCTGTCTTGGATTTTATAGGTCACTACCAATTAAACAGTCTCTGAATGTACCTTCAACTCCCTTCCCTTCTCTCCCTTCCACTGTTTCATAGAACTTTTAGAAGTTCAGCATGTTTTCACTGTCTGCTTTACATCCCTTATTAAACCCACTCCAAGCAGGTTTCTACTACAACATTAATAAATCTGCATTAATCTAGTCAATTGCAAATTCTACATGGGAAAACTCAGCAGATACATCTCAGTCCTTATCCTAATGAACCTCTCTATAGAATCACACAATAAAACTTTTCCTTGTGACATTTTCATCTCCTCACTTTAAAGATACCACACATCTTTCTTCCTCATCCTAAGATTTCTCTGAAGTTTTTGCAAGTAGTTGGCTTGTTGCTATATTGGACTACAGGCTAACACGCTGTAAAATAATTTTAAATCTCCATAGCTTGGAGTCTCCTGCTACTTTACCAAACCCAGTAGTCAAATCAGTCTTTATCTTACATTTCCTATTAGCTTTTGACATGAAAGATCAATTTTTTCCTATTAGCATTTTACACAACAGATCAATTCCATGTTTTCAAACTTGACTCCCAAAATAGACAAACTCTCTTAGATTTACTCCTATCTCTCTGACTGCTCTTCTCCTTTTGCCACAATCTCTAAATTTCAAGAACGTGCCTCAATATTTATTCCCAAGTTCTCTTCTCTATCAACATTATTCCTTAATATCTCAATCAATGTTTGTAAATGTCTTGTATAGACAAATGACCTCCAGATCACATCTCAAGCCCAGAATTCTCCCTATTAAATGTTGAACAGATAGATATGTCAAATTCAGACTTTCAAAGTGCACTTCTAATGAACTTTAAAATAATTTCAACGTGCAGACTGTAGGTAAAGCAATTTTCTAAGGCTATAGGCTTCCCCTAAAGCCTTAGCAAATTGCTTTACCTTCAGACTCCCTCATCTCAATCAATTCCTATTTCACTCTTACTGGTCATGAAAAAATTTGTTGAAATCATCCATAAAGTCTGTCTTTTTCTTAAATCCCAAAAAGAAACCTTGTTGACTCTCAAATGTATCCAGAATTCTACCCTATCTTGTGATCAACTCTAATTCCTCATCTGAGCTGGATATCTCTGGGTAAGTTAGTGAATGATATTTCAACTTTATCTGTAATGTAATGTATCTGTAAAGCTAAGATTCAATATATAGTTCAAAGATATTCCAATTGCTTTTTATGTAATAAACAGTGAAATAGTTCTCTAACAGAATAGCCATATTTTATTAGGTTACTGAATCACTGTGTGTCATTTCCCAAAACTCCAAAAAAACCATAGAAACATCACTAATAACATTTCATATTATCATAATACCCAGTTTTCCTTCCAACATCTTTAAAACTATTATAACCTAAAAAAGTTTTAATAACCTTCAGTCTCAATGTTACTTAAAATTCATGATAATTTAATGCCCATAGCAGCAATTTTCTGTTTTATTTTTATTGCTAAAATTGTCATGACTAAAGGCTATATGCAAATATCCAATGGAAAGAGATGGTGTAGATTAAACCTGCTTTGTTAATTATTTACATTTTTTAAATTTTATTTTAGAGAGAGCTGTTGGAATTTTCCAAAATCTTTTTCTACATCTATTGATTGAGATGATCATGTGATTTTTTTTATTTTGAAAAGAATAAAATCAAATGAGAAAGAAAACAAAATGGGGTCATTCAAAACAAAAAGATGTGGGAGCCAAGAGCCTGCAGGGGAGTTGGGATTTTCCCAATGTGAGTCCCAGTGCCCCATGGAGAGATGGAAACCTACACTCCCAGTGTTTGAGTTTCTGGGGAGCTACTGGGGATGCTGCACTGGGCCCACCAGTTTCCAGGGCATCAGTCCACCATGCCAGGTGGCCTCCTTTCAGTTCAGGAGGTAGAGACAGTGCAGGAGGACTCTAAGCCCATTTAGGCTGGCCTGAGGAGAGCTGAAGACCAGAACTGCCAGTGGTTTAGTTCATATCCACCCCAATAGGACAGGATATTGTGCTTCAGGGGTTCCACTGGCCCCAGTTCTCGACGCCCAGCTTCTGCCTCTCAAATAAGGGAGCCAAGAGCCTTCAGGGGAGTTGGGATTGAACAAGGTAAGCCCTGCTGCCATGGGGAGAGTTGGAGACCTACACTCCCAGAGTTTGAGTTCCTGGGGAGCTACCAGGGATGCTGGATTGGGCCCACCAAATTCAGGGCCTCAGTCCAGCAAGCCTAGTGGCCTTCTTTCAGTTCAGGACTCAGAGACCACACAGGAGGACTCTAAGCCCATTTGGGCTAGCCTGGGGAGAGCTTAAGACCAGCACTGCCAGCAGTTGAGTTCATATCCACCCCCCTAGGACAGGGGATTGTGCCCAGGGGTTTCTGCCAGCATCAGTTCTCCATGCCCAGCTTCTGCCTCTCAATTTAGGGAACCAAAAGCCTTCAGGGGAGCTGACTGCTCCAGGAGCTGAGGGTGCAGGAGGTGATTTGCCAAACACCCAGAGGAAGATTTAGAACACCACTCAAAGGAAGGAAATAAAGAAAAATGACAAAAGGAAAGACCAAAATGCAGGCTCAAATCTCCAGCCCACCCCAAGAAAGCATAGGAGCCATGTACATAGAAGAAAAATAGAAGCCATACACCTGAAATGACTGAAATGATATCAACAGAAATAAAAGGCAAATAGGGGAAGCTATGGAGAAATTCAAACCAGAAAAAAATGCCGAGGTAAAAGAAGAAATGATAAAACTAGTGAAAGAAATAGTAAACACATTTAGTGAAGACAAGACTAAAAAATTAGAGGAACAAAACAAACAGATAAAATCCCTGAATGAACACTCTAAGAAACAAAGAGAATACATAAGCAGATTCAAAGAGATACACAGGAAATCAAAAATTCTATTGAAAGCTGTCAAAACCACCTCAATGAAAGTGAAGATAGAATTTCAGATCTCAAACATAAGATCACAGCTAGTAAACAGGAAAGGAAAGATTTTTTAAAAATAACAAAGAATCAAGAAATAACAATTCAACAGCTGCAAGATGATGCAAAGAAAAATAACATAAGATTAATATGGATAAATGAAAAAGAAGGTGACAGGCCAAATGATAACAAGAGGATATTTACAGAAGAAATAGCTGAAAACTTCCCAAACATGAGAGTGGAAACTGACATTTGGATTAGTGAAGCATATAGAATTCCAAATAGCCATAACCAAAATAAAACTACACCCAGATACATAATAATCACCATCCCAGAAACCCACCATAAGAACAGAATACTAAAAGCTGTTAGAAAGAAAAGACAGATCACCTATAAAGGGAAACATCACAGTCACAGCAGACTTCTGAACACAAACAATGAAGTCAAGAAGAGCATGGAGTAAAGTATTTCAGATCCTAAAGGAAAACTACTTCTAACCCAGGCTGATATTCCCTGCAAAACTATCCTTCAAAATGGATGGAGAAATAAGATACTTCCATGACAAAGAACAGCTGAAAAACTTCATGAACACCAAACCAACCTTACAAAGAATACTGAAAGACATTCTAGATACACATAGGATAAAATGAACAAGCAAGGCAGACAATTAAGCAGAATGGAAAGCTAAAGATGCAACAGCAGAAAGATAACATATCAACAATAAACCAATATATAACAGTTATAACCATTAATGTAAATGGCCTCAATTCACGAATCAAAAGAAACAGATTGGTAGAATAGATCAAGAAACAACATCCAACCATATGCTGTCTACAAGAAACCCATCTTACCCAAAAGGAAACCCATAGACTGAAAGTCAAAGGATGAAAAAGAATACTTCATGCAACAGGAAAGGAAAAAAAAAAAGAGAGTAGCTATCCTGTTGGCAGACAGTGTGAGCTTCAAACAAAGAATGATTGAAAGAGATAAAGAAAGTCACTACATACTAGTTAGGGTAAAAACTTCAACAGGAAGAGATAACAATCTTAAATATATATGGACCAAATTCCAGAGCACCCAGCTACACAAAGCAAATATTGACAGAAATTAAAAATGAAATAAGCAATAACACAATTTTAACAGGAGATTTTAACATGACATTGACAGAAAGGGTCAGATCAACTAGACAGAAAATCAGCAAAGAAATAACACAACTGAATCACACCTGTGAACAAATGGACTTAATAGATGTATATAGAATGTTCCATCCAACAACATCAGAACATACATTCTTCTCAGCAGTACATGAGACATTCTCTAAAATAGCCCATATACTAGCCCACAGAACATATTTAACTAAATGCAAAAGAATTGAAATTATCCCATGCATGTTATTGGATCATAGTGCCATGAAACTAGAAATTAATGATAAAAGCATCTGCAAAAACCTCACAAAAACATGGAAACTGAGTAATACACTCTTGAGCTTCCAGTGGGTCACAGAGGAAATTAAAGAAGAAATTAAACAATATCTACAAGCAAATGAAAATACAAACACAACTTACCAGAATTTGTGGGATGCAATGAAAGCAGGCCTCAGAACAAAATTTATTGCACTGAGTTCCCACACCATGAAGACAGAACGAAAACAAATAAACAACCTGATGCTATACCTCAAACATCTAGAAAAAGAAGAGGAAGCCAAGTGCAAAGCCAAAGGAAGGGAGGAAATTATAAAGATCAGAGCAGAAATTAATGCAATAGAGTCTAAGAAAACATTTCAAAGAATTAACAAATCAAAGAGTTGGTTCTTTGAAAGAATAAATAAAATTGATAAGCCCCTAGCCAACCTTATTTTTAAAAGGAAAGAAAAAACTCAAATTCATTCAATAATGAAAAAGGTGAAATTACTACAGATTTGGTGGAAATGCAGAAGATCATTAATACCTGCCTTGAAAAACTTTACTCTTAGAGATTCGAGAACACTGAAGAAATAGACAGATTCCTAGATACATATGAACTACCAAAGCTGGATCAGGAAGATGTAAAACTGCTGAATAACCTGATATCTATTAATGAAATTGAAAATGTAATTAAGTCCTTGCCAACAAAGAAGAGCCCAAGCCCAGATGGATTCACTGCAGAATTCTACAAGACATACAAAGAAGACTTAACTCCAACACTCAAACTCTTCAATGAAATGAAAGGGAAGCAGTTCTTCCTAAATCATTCCTGGAAGCAAATATTACTCTAGTACCAAAACCTGAGAAAAACCCAACTGAAAAAGACAACT
>PVJX010038888.1:0-16091 GCA_004027295.1 Dolichotis patagonum
AGAAAGCTCCTGTCTGAGAGAGAGAGAGACAGAAGGGATCCCAAGTGGGTTGCCAAAGATTCTGTGGTTTCTAAGGATTTTTATAGAATAAAACCATGAGGTGAGGCAGGCCTAAAGTGGTAAAAACTGGGAACTTGCAAGGTAGGCATGAGGTGGGACAGAGCTATGATCAACCAATAAGTTTAATTGTTCAGCAAAAATTGACCAAATCAGGGCCAAATGGGGAAGCCAGCCATGTAGCAAGTGCGCGTTCTTTAGGGCTCGGTGACTCTTCCTATAGGGGGTTGAGGTGGTGACTCCTGGTTTCTCAAAGTGATCCAGATTTAATTCCTAAGGATTATACTTAAAGATGTGGTTGCATTTGTTTTGACTTCTGTTTTGAGATATGGCCCACAGTAAGAGGTGTGTGTCCCCTCCAACGTCACCAGACATCTGGTCCTCTGTGCCAGCTTCTTTGCGGGCCTAGACCTGTCCAACTGCCTATATTTCTAACTAGCTCAACTGCCTGTAACATTATGGCTTTTACAACCATTTCAGTAAGTCAAAACCTTTATTCTAATTTTACTCAAGAGACAACCAAGGCAAGGCAAAGTTAACTTTCATTAGAAATGGAGCCAGGACTAGAGGCTAGGTTGACTTCAAATTTACAATGTAAAGTCATTAGCAAATCATTCTTGAGGTGATTGGGGGACAATATAAAATGCAGAAATCACCAAGTATCCAAGTACATAAAACTGCCTTTTAGAGTTAGGCATGGTCACTGTCTAAACTGGGTTTTCAGAAGCTTCCAGAACTTTTTGGTACACAGTAAGAAGATCCTTTTCTGTGACCTTCTACTCACTATCCAAAGTATATTGGTCAAATTTGTTTTCATTCTTGGAATTTCAATTCAGAAATTTATCCTCCTGTACATTTTGTAAGCTCCCTCATTGTCCTATGGCAGATTAAACTCAGGGTTTTTACAAGTATCTTTTAATCCTTCTAGTTTCTAGTCATTTTATTGCATTTTTGTGTTTGGTTTGTATCCTTCAAAAAACAGTTATGTTCTTTAATTTTTAGTCTCTAGAAAGGCATTTTAAGTCATTATTTTTAATTTTTCTTTAAATTTTATACTATCTTGTAATTACACTTTTAAAGTATTTTTACTTTGTACTTCTCCATTTTTCCAGAGTTCACTTCATTTTCACTCACAAACCTCACTTAATTCTACTTGTTTAATAAAGGTAACATAAAATGCCATTAAATTTTATGCTGCTGTAAGACTTTTAAGACAGACTCTGCCATAAATAAGGAAATGGCAGTGTGGAGCACAGATGCCAGAATGTCCTTTGGCTTAGTGAGAAAGCAGTTCAGAAGGCAGAGTCCAGTGTGGACGTAGGTCCATAGGGCTTTGTGTTTGTGTGAGCAGCACATGCGGGGCCCTAAGAGTGTCAATGAGCCCCTCTGTCCACTCACTCCTTTTACCAACTGCCTTTGTGACCTTTGGCAGATCTCTTCCTTTTCTTCTCAGCAGTGGCAAGAAGGGCTTGAAATAAGTCGTCTAAACATGTGTCCTTCTAGCTCTTAAAGTGGATTAGCACAACTAAATTGCATGTTTTGATCGAGTCATGATAAAACAGCATATTAAATTATCAAAACACAGGCTGGGGATTTAGCTCAGTGGCATAAGCGCCTCCCTGGCAAGTGTGAGGTCATGAGTTCAATCCCCAGTACCGCAAAAAAAAAAAAAAAAAAATTATCAAAACATTCCTTTTTATTACCTAATGCCACTGCAAAAAAAAAAAAAAAAAATTCTCAGATGTACCCCCTGTGCCAGTTAGGACAAATGTTTTAGAGACCGAGTGCCCAAACTGCAACCCAAAGCCCTCCTACTTATCACAAAGTACCAACACTGAAATTAAACCTGAATACTGAGGTTTTAGTTTAGAAAAAATAACTCATACAATGTGTGATGTCATTACAGAGAGGGCTCTGTGTGCACACTGTAGCATGTGTGCCATAGACTTGCCACCACTGCCCTATGCTATTGTAGGCTTCCCTTGTTTTATCGGTCTGTGAGTCCCATCAGCATGTTCTTGGCATCAAAGCAGAATGTCAAATTAGAATGAACCCTTCAGACGGTGCTAAGAATGGTTAGCATTCCAGATTCAGTTGCTTGCTTGTGAAGTTATGTGTTCCTGGGAAGGAACCTCTTCACCCTATTTCCTTATCTGTAAAGTTATGGTCTCTGAAAAAGTTACTAGTTTTATTATAAATTTTTTTATTTTTTATTTTGAAGAGAATAAAACCAAAAGAAATAAAACAGAATAGAGTCAATCAAAACAAAACAGTGAATGTGATACAGGACATTATAAAAAATCAGCAATGGCTACCATAATGCCTCTTGTTATCTTCATTTTTTGTTGTTGTTGTTTGTTTGTTTTTGGTACTGGGGAACAAATTTATGACCTTGTGCTTATCAAGCAAGTGATTGAGCCTCTGAGCTAAGTCCTCAACAACCTTCTTGTTATCTTCAAAGTAGCTACCTATACCATCAGACATAATAAAATCAAATAAAGCAAAATAGAATAAAATCAATCAAATGAAAACAAAACAACACAGGGCTTCAAAACAAGATAATTAGGAAATCAATAATGGCTACCATAATATATTTTGTTATCTTTGAAATAACTGCTTATGCCATCAAATATAATAAAATCAAACAAAACAAAACAGAATAAAACCAAACAAAACAGAACAATAAAAACAATACATAGCTTCAAAACATGATAATAGATTAACAATGGCCACTGTCTTTCCTTTTTAGATATTTCGTCCCCTTTCACTTTCACAATATCTATTGTGCATTTTGGATCCCACTAACTTCTTTAGCTTTTCATACTAGGGAGACAACACAATGTGATTCTGAACCATTTCACCCACGAGCATGATCTCAAGTTGTATCCATTTACCTACAAAAGTCTTGAGGTTATCTTTCTTTATAGCTGAGTAGTTTTCAATTGTATAAAAATGCCATATCTTTCTTATCCATTCTGCAGTTGATGGGCAAGCTACTCCTACTTCTTTTTCTGATTCCCTGTCACATAGAGCATTGTTTCCTCTCCTCTGACTTTTAGTCTATGAATTTCCTTTCGAGTTAAAATTTCTTGTATAAAGCATATTGAGGGATCCTGTCTCTTGATCCTCTCTGCCTGTTTCTTTTTATTGGTGAATTGAGGCCATCTATGTTAATGGCTATGGCCAACATGCACTGGCTCATCTGCCTTGCTATTTTCTTACCATTGGCTGCCTATGCCTATTTCCCTCCATTCAATTACTTGCCCCTTATTGACTCCCTCTGTCATTGTTCCTGGAACCATTGTCATTTTTATCTCTCTCTAGAATGCCCTTCAGTATTCTTTGTAGAGTTGGTATGGTGGTCATGAATTCCTTCAGTTGTTCTTTGTCATGGAAGTATCTTGTTTCTCCATTAATTTCAAAAGATAGTTTTGTAGGGTATGTCAATCTGGCTTGAAAGTTGTTTTCTTTCAGTACTTGAAATACTTCACTCCAAGATCTTCTTGCCTTGATGGTTTGTGTTGAGAACTCTGTCATGATTCTGATGGATTTTCCTTTAAAGGTCATGTTTCTTTTCTCTAGCAGCTTTTAATATTTTGTTCTTGTGCTGAATTTCTGGGATCTTGATTATTATACGTCTGGGTGTAGCTTTATTTTGATTATGGTTAGTTGGAGTTCTGTATGCCGTACTTATCTGTATGTCAGGTCCTTTTTCCATGCTTGCGAAGTTTTCTGCTCTTGCTTAAGTAAATAGACTCTTTAGGTCATTTATGTTGACTCTTGCTTTTTTCACTGACACCTATTATTCATAAATTATTTTTCTTTGCATCATCATGTAGCTATTGAATTGTTTTTTCCTGATTCCTTATTATTTTTAAGAGATTTTTCCTTTCATGATCACTAGCTGCAAGCCTGTCTTTAAGGTCTGAAAGTTTATCTTTAGTTTCTTTCAAGCATATTTTCCAGTTTTTAATGGAGTTTTTAATTTCCTGGATATCTTTTGAATCTGTTTCGTGCATTCTAAATCTCTTTTATATTGTTCATTCATTGTTTCTCTCATTTTCCTATGCTCCTCTATTTTTTATCTGTCTTCTTTAGAGATGTTTAGTAATTCTTTTATTATGTTTTTCATTTCTTCTTTTTACCTGAGACAGTATATCTTTTTCAAAAAATTTTTTTAATTTTTTTATTTTATTTTAAAAGGGAGTACAATTAAACACAACAAAACGGAACAGAATGGGACATAAGAAAGCGTAAGTTTCAAAGCTAGACAACCAGAGATCTTCACTATCTGTCATATTGTCTCTTGTTTTCTTCCAAATGGTTGTCCATATCTTTGCATACTGGGAGCTCATACTAAATAACATAGCCAATCTTTTCACAAGTTGTGTAGTTCACTGGCTCCCACTTGCAGGCAGGGGGTAAGGAGGGACATGGGATGGGGAACAGGACGACATGAGATGTCTGATTCTCAGCCCACACACCGGCAGCATCACAGCCACCCCCCAGAGAGGGGAGGAGTTCCTTGTTCTCCTGGCACCCCGAGTCAACCACATGGTGCAGGTCCCTACGCGCTAGAGTCTCTCTTGTTCAGGCTGCCAAAAGTCGGCCACACTCTCAACCGCCCCCCAGAGAGGGGAGGAGCTCCTTGTTCTCCCGGCACCCGAGTCACTCACACGGCGCAGGTCCCGACTTGCCAGGGTCTCTCTCCTTCGGGCTGCCGAAAGTCTGCCACACCTGAAACAGTATTTCTGTTATAATTTCTTTTACAATTCATGAAGTTGTTTTTTTTACTTTACTTGCCATCGCTTCAGAAACTTCATGTATGCAACTCTCAATCCTTTCCATGTTTACATCTTCTGGACATGCTCTGCATGGGTTGGAGGCCAGAGATTCCCTTTTGTTTCTGTGTTTAGACATTTTCCTGGGTTGTTCTGGGGTATTGGGTAGTGGGGCCCCACACACTTCCCACATTGGCTACCATTTCTCAGAAGTCTGACTGGCTCATTCTCCTGGCCAGCGCTGGCTACAGGCATCCGATGGTGGCCATTGGTTGTGCTGGTGCAAGGCTGGTTACTGCATTTCCAAGCCCATGCTGGCTACCAGTGGGAAAGTGAGGGCTGGCTGCTACTTCCTGGATGGAGCTGGTTACTGGTGGGGTCCATTCCTAATGGCAGCTGGTATGTGCCCAAGTCACTAGTTTTAGAAAGGAAACCTTTAAAATTTTAGTGCATGCCTCATTAAATAGCAAAAGGAAATAAATGCTTAAGTAGTGTAATGTTCCCCAAAGAATTTCCTAAAACAGAAAAGTTATTTCACTACAATCCTATTTTACAGGTGGGCCTTTTGGGCCGGCTGATAGTCCCATAGGCTAGGAAGAGATCAAACAGAAAGAAAAGCAGAAATCAGACACTCAGACAGTCTGAACATGTATTGGACAACTTATCAGTTGTACAAAGAATAGGGAATGTTTATGAAAAACAACTCAATGGCTCATTCCACTTTATCCCCAGATGGGAGCTTTGCTTCCTGAGTCAGAGCTAAATATTAGCATTTAGAAGTATTATTATTCTACAGGGACATGTACTAGAGTGATGCAGCAAAATTACTTGAGCTCAATGGTACGTTGATTCATGTGTGATTCATGTGTGGGTCAAAGTAGCGACCAAGCTGGTTAAAAGGTCTGAAGATGAGCCTTTGGGACATTTAGTGAACTTTTTAGGAAATAAGATACTCTTACAAAGTTTGGTTGCAGAGTTTCTGGGGGAAAGCAAATACAATATTAGAATATGTGTGTAGGAGAGAAGTGCAGTTAAAGTTGACTAAAGATGGTGTTGATACTGATGATGATCATTTATAGAGAATCACAAGGTGAAAAAATGTATTAGTTCTAAGAAATTGTACCCTTACTCCTGCTTCTAATTTTGCATAGTCTTTTACCCCAAAAGAAAGTTTTACCTACACAAATATCTTACTTTGAATTTTCATTCTTTTAAGTAATAAGATGGTACCATGGTCATATTATAAGATATTATACAAAAAAGGCGAGACATGACTCTCTTTATGAAGTGAACAGAGATTCTTATAATGATAAAAAGCTCTAGACAGACAACAGGATGGTGCCATCATGAAGACTTGGGAAAAGTATTCTGAACCACAGGGAATGCATGAGCTTATTCTTCCCATGATAATCATGAAAAATCTTCACGGAAGAGGTACTACTTGCCCTTATTTCTTAAAATGAAAGCAATTGAGGAAGAGAAAAAAAGAAATTTTAGGTAGTTACAAAGTTTGTGCAAAAAGCATAGAATCAGAAATTGCCATGGAATTTTGTCATGGGCTGGAACTTGCAAGAATGTCAGAAACATAGGAGATAGACTGAGAGTAAAGAATGGTTTAGAAAGGCATTTAAATACTACCTTGGATGACAAGGCAAAGAATTTGGATTTTTGTTATGGCTTTCAACTGATATCATCGAAAACCTCATGTATTCACAGGTGGGGGTTTCCAAAGTGGCTGGATTAGGGTGTGTAAATGTGGGTTAAGGCTATGATAGTGGGATTTGGGATGCCCCACCATGGGGGTGGGTTAAACCACCCAAAAGGCCAGTAGCCTGGAAGAGATAAAAGGGACAGAAAAAAGGCAGGTTTGCTGCTTCTGCTGCTGTCATTGCTTGCTGCTTGCTTCCTTCTGCCTGCTCTGCTTTGCCATAGAATACTTTCCCTCTGTGATGCCCCTCTATCACGCCACCCCTCTTTGGAGCCAGCCGACTATGGACTGAAACCTTTGCAAACCTCTATAAACCTTTTCTCCTTTAACTTTCTATGTTGAGTATCTTGTCTCATTGATGAGAAAAGTAACTAAGGTTTTTATCTGTAAATTCTAGGAAGGCAAGGAGGTTATTATTAGTTTCCTGTTTTTCTTTATTAACTCAAAATGAAACCTAGTGGCTTTGTCTTCGAGAATCTAACTTTGATGAAGAATGATATCTAATTAATTGTACTAAGGAACTGGTGCCCTAAAGGTCATTTAAAAAGCTATTACCACTATTAAGATTAATGGTCTCATCCTAGAAATAGTAAAGCACAATAAAATTGGGAAGAGGCTCGGTTTAATTTTTTTGTTGTGGTGGAATGGATTAGATGTAAGGATTTGGCATGAGATGGAAAATTTAATGGTGTCAGATAGGTTTCTAGTTTTCAAGGCATGGTAGATGGTGATCTGATGAATTGATTTGGAGAATAAATTATTCCTCACTGTACAAATGTTTCCTGTACATACTATTTAAGCAAAACCCTGCTCCATTCATACCATTCACATGGTGCTATGAGACCAAAATTTGAGGTAGATAATCCAGGGTTATAAAGTATAATTTACTGGGGACTTATGAACAAAAGTATGTATTGGTTGGTAGCAAGAAGGGTGGATTCCTGAATTCCAAGGCAGGAGAAGGGTTTTATATAGTAGGGTAGGCAAAGCTGAGTTACAGCCAACTGGAATGTTCCTAGTCTTTCTTAACTCTTACATTCAAAGTCAGTTAAGGAATAGTCTGGCCATCAGTGGCTAGTATGTCATGCTCAGCTCTTAGTGACATTGTCCCATTGGCTTGGGATACAAGCTAGTGTCACCTGGTGGCCAAAAATGGCAGTTATGAGCAAAATAGCTATAGTTACTTCAAGCTGGATCCCTACCTATATTTTTGTTTATAAAATCAGAAGAGAAAACTATCTATCTATCTATCTATCTATCTATCTATCATCTATCTATCTATATACAAGTATTTTGCTCTGAAAAGATAAAAAAGGGATTGGGTTTCTACTTGTATAAGTTATATGTGGAAGAGGCCACTAGCTACTTCTGAAAATTCATCATTTTACTTCTGGGCACACAGATAGCCTACATTCTCTGGCTTCCTTTTACAATAAGTTATGGCTCTGTGGTTCAGTTCTAGCCACTGGAATGGAATAAGAATGATAATTACTGATTTTGGGTTTGACATATACCCTCCGTGAGCCCCTTCCATGTTGTCTCCTCGTCTGACTAGCAGAAATTGAGATAACTTCTGGGGCACAAAGCAAAGGTTACAGAACTTCCAATAGTCTGGATCCTTGAGTGATTATGCATAGGAGGATTTTACTTCCCTAATATTGTTACACGGGTGAAAAATAAGCACTGATTGGGATCCAGTTTTTACAAAGAGTTACTTTATCCTAATAACAGCAAGTTCTCCCATTCATTTGTTAACTGAGTGAATATTCATGGAGCACTAATTGTGCCCCTGGCACTGAGAATGTAGTAGCAAGCAAAATATGTAAGCTCCTTGCCCCTGCAGAATTTGTAGCCTAGGGAATAACACAAAGTTTGTGTTTCTGCTCAGAGCACCTCAATATACTGCGCTATTGACATCGAAATTAAATTTTGGTTTAAAAATCTTCCTTTATACAAATTTTTTAAAATACATGGTATACTTTACTACTGCTTTGAGATAATCTTCACAGTAGCCAATAATCAGCAAGGTGTAGAGTGATGTGTTGTTGTCTCCAAGTTACTAATTTTGCATTTCATTAGTGTAATTGTGTAATTTATAGCTGTCTACCTAACACAATTTATGCTGTCAGATTCACCAGCTTAATGCTTATGTTCCACTGATAGAAATAGCTTTATTTTGAGGCTA
The DNA here is from genome assembly GCA_004027295.1 of Dolichotis patagonum. Classification (NCBI taxonomy): domain Eukaryota; kingdom Metazoa; phylum Chordata; class Mammalia; order Rodentia; family Caviidae; genus Dolichotis; species Dolichotis patagonum. Next base: position 8,732 of record PVJX010038888.1, read on the forward strand.
CCGACTGAAAGAGTTTTGCCCTAGAAAGCTGTGGTGGGAGGCAGGACCGAGCAGTTGAGAGGCCAGACCAAACTGTGTTTGCCTTGAGGTCACATCCTCTGCCCCCTGTGGCCACTCCCTTTCCCAGTGGCGTGAAAAGGAGTCCCAACTGGTAACTTGTGTGTTATCAATGCCCGCCCTAAGTGCCACCCCTGGTTAGAGGTTATATGTATACCATATGGCACACGTGCGGGCCAGAGAAAGCCAGGCTGTCTATAGTCATGGACTTCTCTCCATGTCTTAGAATAAAGGCTATATTTATTTTATATCTTCCTTCTTATTGCACCAAAAACCTAATACTAACAAGCATGCATAGTCACTTGAATGAATTTTTGCTTGAGAAAAGACTTTTAAATTATTTATATTTACTTACTATTACATTATTGTGTAGAATTAGAACAAGTTTGTGGCAGGTGGCTGTGAGGTGTAGAATTTGTATCTGATGAGCTCTGCTTTGCGCAAGTTACCCAGAATGCATCCAGAAGGATCTCTCAGCTCACTTCTTGAGTTTAATTTTAGATTAAAAAGAAAAAAGCTACTAGCAAAAGAAGATTAAAGATATAAAAAGTAAGGATTGTTGAAATGGAATTATCTTAAGAGAAGATAGAGTAAGTTAAACAACAGTCTTTCAAGGAAAAGAATTAACTACAGGGAAAGAGAGGTGGCCTTTTCTTTGAAACAAGATGGAGGGGAAAATTGTGTTATCATCAGTGAATCTGAAAACAGTAAAGACAAGATCTTTCCCAGTGTGAGGCAAAAAACTATACTGTCTCAGGGTTAAAACCCTGGAGTCAACTGGGTGTGGTGGCCCATGCCTATAATCATGCCTGTAATCCCACCACTTGGGAAATTGAGGCAGAAAGATTGTTGCAAATTTGAGACCAGTTTGAGCTATCAGATGATCTCAGAACCAGCCTGAACTGCATAGTGAGACCCTGTCTCAAAACAGCAACAACAACAACAACAACAACAACAAAAACCTCCCTCTCAAAAGACCCTGGAGTCAGAAGACCCAGCCCCAAGTCCTACCAATAGCTGTATAGCTTTGGCAAGTCTCTATTTCAACATCCACAAAATGGGAGCAATAATAATATTTATCTCATGTTCTATTGGATGTGTCAAATGACAGAATCCAGAATTTCTGATTAATAATGCCACACTATTCATAAATGTCTAATAGAAGCTAACAACCAAACCTTTGAGCTTTCACCAGTTCATGCTCCTAAATTTTGCCCATAGCACCAGGAATGTAACTTGCTGAGTGATACCATATGAAGACAAAAGAATGAGGGAACTGAAGATCACAGTAAGAATGTTGTTGAAGAAATAATTTACTTTGCAAATGAAGTCAAGTGAATCCTTATGTAGAGTGATGGATTGCAAGCACAGAAATAGTTCCTGATGTGGATTTTAAAAGTTGCTTTACTTTTGGAGGAAGTAAGGGAAAGAGACACAAAGAAGGCTTGTGAAGAATGACCTCCAAATATACCAAGACAGTGGCATGCCCAAGAAGTTCCAGAAAATCTGATGTGACTTCTTGTTGATGCCAGTCTGGAGATGAGTGAGGGCTGAGGGAATTAAGCTTCCCAGTGGATTTCACCATATAGCAAGGCTTTCACGGTGGGAACATGGGCTGGGGTAGCAGCTCACCAGTTGGGGGGGCATCTCTGAAAGGAAATTAAATGAAGCCAAAGTTCATGAGATGGTGAACAGACACCACAGAACAAAACCATTTTCCTTTTGTGATCCTCACAAGCCTACACAGAATCTACCAAAATTATAGCATGCCTGTCAGGTTTGATATCTTACAGAGACAAAAGAAGGAGCAAACCCTGAAGCCCAGATCAGATTCTTCAGCTGGGGTACTTTGCACCATCCCAGGGAACTTTTATAAAACTGGTCTGGTACAAACTCCATCACAGAACAGTGAAGTCAGAGTCTGGGGATCAAGCTCCTGAAAATTCCTCAAGGATTCCACTGTGCAGCTATGGTACAAATAGTCCATGTAAGGGAGTCCAGAGGAAGAGACCTAGGCAACTGAGAAGAAACAAGGTAGAAACCCTCAGAGAACATGGGGGCAGGAATCACGCAACCACAAAGTGAAACTGGATCTCTCACTCAATTTACATACATTCCTGAAGGCAGGAAACCCCTTAACTGTCTTCTGAGCTATAGAAATGTATATGATTAGAGGGCTACAGAGGTGGGGAGAAGGTAGAGGCCTTTGACATAAAGAGCCCAAGGAAAAGTTTTGTTGTGGAGGTTTACATCAGAGGCCAAAAAGAGTAGTTGTTTTATTTCACCAGGAAAAAATTTCTAGGGTTTCTTGGTTCTTCCAGCTCCTTTCTTCAACAGGTAAGTTCATAATTGTATGAATTTTCTATTCTTGCACAACAAATGACCAGCTTTAACCAACATGTATTTTATTATCTAGTAGTTCCTACGGGTCAAGGGTTCATAAATTTCCTAGTTCAGTCTTTACTTAAGGGTTTCATAAAGCTCTGCTCAAGCTAAGCTGCAATCCTACCTGAGATGCCAGTTTCTTTTCTGAGCTCACTGATTTTATGTAGAACCCAACTCCTATTTAGATCAGACCTACCTAGGATAATCTCTTGATTAATTCAGGGACCTTAATCCCATTTGTAAAATTTCTTCACTTTTGTCACACCTTATAACCTCAGAACAGGCTTGGGAATCAATATTTCATCATACTCACAGGTCCTGCTCACACTCTAAAAGAGGTGATTATACAGGTGTACATTCCAGGAGATGAGACTCTTGAAAATCATCTAAGAATACTGCCTACCAAAATACCAAAATGGAGGGCCTGGGGTTATATAGCTCAGTGGCACAGCGCCTGGCTAGCAAGCATGAGTTTGTCAGTTTGATCCTCAGTACCAAACCAACAGCAACAACAGCAAACAAATAAACAAAAACAAAATAACCCCCCCCACACAAAATAGCCATGGATATCTTTATTCATTTAACAAATGTCTATGGACTGCATAAGACTGTATGCAGGCAGTCTTATGATTTATTTGAAAACAGTAAGTCCTTTGAAAAATAAAGCACAATTTGAAATGTGGGGGTTAGCATGCACTGTTGATGTTTGAATGGGAGTAATAAGTATTGTTTTTTGTAGAGAAAACAGTTATCTAAGCAAAGACTTCTTATGACAACAATAGATTTCCTTTATGCCTGGGACTCTGAAGGTTTCTCTTGGTTTGTCCCTTAATCTTTATTCTTTTTTTTTTTTTTGGTACCACAGATCAAACTCATGAGTTGGTGCCTGATGGGCACGCACTTATGCCACTGAGCTAAATCCCCAGCCCCTTAATCTTATTTTTTAATTAAAATTTTTTTCAAATAAAAATAATAGAAGAGAGCAATAGTTAATACATTGTGCACTGTTATCTTCAATGTATTACTTAGAGTACAAGATAGAGGCATGAAATTTCTCTAAACCATATTAGTACAAACCTTTCTTTTCAATGAGCTAAGAGAAACTAGTAGTATAAGTATCTTAACTATCTTATATTTCTTTTATTCTTTTCACTTCCTTCCTTTCTCCTTTCCCTCACCCTGGTTTCTCTTTCCTTTTGCCCAGTTTCTGCCCATTTCACAATATTTATTGTACATTTTGGATCTTTTCTCTTTTGATTTCTCATACTCAGGAGACAATATGATTTTTATAATATGATGTGAGTCTAATTTATTTACCTATGTGTTTGTTATCAAGTTGCATTTATTTACCTATAAAAGTGTCAAATTTATCCTTCTTTATGGCTGAGTAGTACTCCATTGTATAAAAAGACCACATCTTTTTTACGCATTACTCAGATGATGGGCATTTGGGCTGTTCCCAAGATCTGGCTATTACAAATTGTGTTTCTATAAACATGGGTACACATATATCACTGTGGTATGATGTTTTTAATTCTCCTGAGAACATATCCAGAAAGAGAATAGATGGGTTGAAGGGGTCCTCTATTCCTAGTTTTTTGGGGAATCTCTATATTGATTTCCACAATGGTTGCACCAGTCTACACTGTCATCAACAGTGCAGAAGAGTTTCTTTTCCCCCACAGTCCCTTCAATATTTGTTAATGATTGATTTCTGTAGTGAAATAAAATCTTACTCTTGTTTTAATTTGCATCTCTCAAAGTATGTTGAACATTTTTTCATATATTTATTTGCTATTTGTGTTTCTTCATCATCTTAGAAGCACATATTCATCTCAGATGCCCCTTTTTTGGTTGGGCCTTTGAATTTGGGGAGTCTGATTTTTTTAGTTCTTTATGTGTTCTAGATATAAATCTTTGGTCTGAAGGACAACTGGCTATACTTTTTTCCCCAACTCTGTAGGTTTTAATCTTTATTTTTGTTAAAGCAAAGTATGCAGTTGATTTTATTATATGTAACTTGATTCTATGCAAGTTAAAGTGGTTCAGAAAGCAAAACCTTTTAAGTCAAGAAAAATGTTTGGTAATTCAAACCTAGAAGTCTGTTGTATACAAAAAAAAAAAAAATCCAAACCCAACAATAAAAACACTCTCAAACACTTTCATATTGTGATTTGGTATGAAGAATTGATATGAGCTAGCCCTCTCTGCAAACTGATGCCACGTGAAGGCCTGTGGTAGGAGAGCCAGATGCCAACCTTTTCCAGTGAGTCAGCGCCATTTGTGGACTGTAGGGGAGGTAAACAAGAAGTCACCAAGAAGCAAGCCCTCCCTGTGAATCAGCACCACACATGGGCTTCTGAAAGGGCAGCCAGATGCCAGCCTTTTCCTGTTAATCAGCATCATTCACAGACTGTGGGGAAGAGAACAAGAAGTCACCAACAAGCAAGCCCTACCTGTGAGTCAGAGTCATGCATAGGCCACTGAGAGACAGCCAGATGCCAGCCCCTTTTGGCACACAGACTGGAAAATAAGAAGAGCCAGCTCCACCCCTGCCATAAGCAATAGGCTGATCTGGAGAAACACAGGCTGTGCTGATGGCTGTTGAGGTGGTATATAATTTAATACTTGTAGTGTTTAGTGATTCACTGACTCTGAAGGTCTAAAGCCAGTGGTCTGATCATCTGTTTAGAGGATGGCAATAAACAGTGTAACATCTAAGGGGGATCTCCTTTTGAGGGTGGTGGCCACTGTTGATTTCCTATTGTCTCGTTTTGAAGTCCTGTATCATTTTCATTGTTTTGTTGGGTTGGGTTTGTTCTGTTTTGTTTGATTTTATTGTATCCAGTGGCATGGGCAGCTATTTCAAAGATAACAGGATATATTATGGTAACTATTTTGGAATTACTGTTATCTTGCTTTAAAGTTCTTTATTGCATTCATTGTTTCGGTTTTTATTGGGTCTATTATGTTCTGTTTTGTTTGGGTTTTCTTATGCCTGAAGGTATCTGCAGCTATTTTGAAGACAGCAGGAAGCATTATGGTAACCATTGTGACTTCCTATTGTTTTGAAGTCCTGTGCCACTTACACTAGCTTGTTTTGATTGGCTTTGTTCTGTTTTGTTTTGCTTGATTTTATTCTCTTTAAAATAAAAATAAAAAGAATTGATATGACACTGGTTGTGTCCAGAGTGTATGGGTTTTTGATCATGCTGATAGGAACGTAGACAGTAAATGCCTAGGAGATGTTAGTTGGGAACACGGGCTCCATTGGCAATTAGACTAGAGGCCATGTGTGTTGCCATCTAGCAAAAAGAATTTGTTTACATTTTCCCATGTCCTGAGAATTTGTGGGAGATTGAGATTAAGGGTGGCAGATTAATTGATCTGGGAGAGGAAATTTCAAGTCAGTCCAATATTTATTTTGTGGCATAGATACCGTCAGATGCTTTAAGTCAGATTTATAGTGAGAATCAGAAAGAAAAAACAGTTGAAAGATGTGAAAATTTTGCTGTTTCTTTTCTTTCTTTTTTTTTTTTTGAGCTTTTGTCACTTTATTGTTAACCTCTGAATATTATCCAAAATTAGAGATGTAACTGCAATTTTAATGGTACAACACAAAATTATGCTAATGGTAAATGCCTATTGGAATTTACCAAATATTCATTAGTATATTTTTACATTGCTATATGGACATGTGCTCTCAACTGCTAATGATAAAAGTTATGAAAATTCATATGCAAATGGCTGTTCCTGTTTAGAAAAATTCACACAGCTTTAAAAATGGATTAAATCCACTTTATTCCTAATCTACAAATAGATTATAAACAGCAAATATAACTGGTAATTTTTCAACACTGTAACAAGCTGACGTAGCAATGGTAGTGCACACAAGTCAAAATGAGGAAAATTAATGAAAATCCAATGGAAGTTCATGCTTTTCACCTATTATGGCAATTGCTTTAATGCTTTGGAAAAGTGAACATTTGTGTTTCAAAGCATGAAGAGCAGGATCTCCTTATCCCTGTGATGTACTGCCAGGAGAAACAGTCTCTTCTGTAGGATTTTGAAGCATGTGCATAACCATTGTACAGCAGTCACTTCAAGAGTAACCAGTTATCTTTTGTCCTACAAAGTCCAAAAAATATATTAAGCGAAATCTTTCCTTTTCACAATGTCTGCCCAGATTAATCCTTTCAAAGTCAGCAAAATCAAAAAAGCGTGAAATATTTTCAGGCACAACTTAAAACTACTGTGCATGAAAAATGTTTAATAAATGGCAATTTAACAATATAAATTTGAATGCATAATACCAAGTGGAAAGTAGCTGAACCACACAGAGAAAACAAGGCTTTCCATATCTTCAAATTCAGGTGTTTCACAATAAAGAAAATATCAGAACATCTTGGGAAAGACTTCTTAGGTAAGACATGATGGAAATTAATATATTCTAAATTTATAATTTCTAAAATGGGTTAAAATTTTTTTAGAGATGGAGAAAACAAATACAGTATAAAAACAAGGATCATGAACTATAATCAAGAAATGAAGGTACAGACATTCTTCATATACTACAAAGGTTACATCTTACATAGACACACACACACTTTTCTTCAGACATGACACCCTCCAGTAAAATACACCAGTGTAAGCTTATAATTTTTAATACAAATCAGAGCCCTACCATTCAGCTCAACAAAAGGCAGTTTAAAAAATCAACACTAAGATATACTGAAGGAAAATAAAATTGTGAAAGTATTCTTTCATGATTGAGACTGTCTCTGTATAATAAAGCCTACAGCTTACACATGCCATCGTGTTTGGATAACCAGTCACTGCAGGTGTAGTGGTGAGGTAGTTCTAACGTCCCTTGCTAGGGACTCTGATGTTTTCATAGGCTGCCTTCCTAGGAAGGTCC
>PVJX010038889.1:0-16063 GCA_004027295.1 Dolichotis patagonum
GCTCAGTGTATGTCCACAATGACCCCTAATTGTGGGGAGAGGAGAGAGGTTCAGACAGGGCAAATTGTTGACCCAGAGTCTGGAAAGGGCAGGGGCAGGGTTTGAACTCAGGTCCACTGGACTCCAAGACCTTATTGCACTATCCTGCCTCTTCCCCCTCCCACCCTGCCCTAAGTCTTTTCTTGCTGGATCTAATAAGAGCATGGACATAATAGTTGGCTGTAGGAGGAAGAGGAAGAGGAGGAGGAGAGAGTCATACTTCTGTTGCCCCCCCATGCCTTTCTCTCCCTAGGATGAGACCGGGGCATACCTCATTGACCGTGACCCCACCTACTTTGGGCCCATCCTGAACTTCCTCCGACATGGCAAGCTGGTGCTAGACAAGGACATGGCGGAAGAGGGTGAGTTGGCCCAGGGGCCTGGCCTAAGGCCCACATACTAGCCCTGCCTCTGTAGCCTGCTGTGGCCTTCCCTGAAGGCTGAGAGCCATTTCTCCCAGCCTGGTTGGATGCCTATTTTTCTCTCATGTGAGCAGGGCTGGTTCTCAGGGTCTCTGCCAAGCTGTCACTGAATGAATGCTGTCAGGGAAGGTGACAGAGACATACACAGAGAATGGAAAAGGTCAGCGATGCCCTAGGGCTTCTGTTACAAGCTCTGCCTCCTGGGGAACCAGGTGTAGATGGTCACACCCAGAGGCGGGGTAGGGACATGGGTGGAGACAGGCATGGGAAAGGCTCATCCTTTCTCCTGGTGATCAAGTATCTTAGATGCTGCCTGGCAAGGGCTGGCAGGCAGCAGGTGGGTGGAACGGGTACCTCCTCCCCAATCTGGCACCTTCTGCACGCTGCACTGCTTGTGGGTGGAGGTGGGGGAGTGCTCTCTGGGAGAGCTTTGGCTCTCCCAGGCCTGCAGTGCCCACATCTGGGCCTAGCAGACAGTGGGGAAGCCACGGCAGGAAGAACAGTCCCTTAACAGAACCCAGCCAGGGCCAAGGACTACAGTCAGTGCCGAGTCAACTTTCCCCAGAGCACAGCGTGTGTCTGTGGTCAGCTGACCCAGTAGGGCCAGCTAGGATACATCACTTTTCTCTGCATCTCCACTGGTGTTTCTAAAATGGGGCAGTGGCCTGCATTCTAGGGAGCACACATTGGTCTTAAAGACATCCTGAGCCCCACACCACTGAGGCTGTTGACACAGCCCAGCACATCCCTCTCCACTCTGGGCCATGCTCTCCCTTCTCTGACCCCCAGCCGGGCCAAGAGACTCTTCAGTAGGTGAGGGCTGCAACACTGAGTGAGGAGTACTGCCCTGCTCTGCTGGGCCCTAGCAGCAGCCCCTCTGGGAGCCTGGGTGCTGTGGGCGTGGCCTGGGCCTGGTGCAGATCCCACGGGAGGGGAAATGAATGTAGCATCTGCGTCACAGCTAACACCTGTTTACAGGTTCTGGACTTCTCAAAACCGCTCTGCTCTACCACCACCTTCAGACAGGGCAAGGCACCCATGCAGGCAGACGGCAGGGCTGGGAGAGGGCTTGGCGAGCTGTATGACTCTAGGAATGTTATTCAGCCCCTTTCTGTCTCCCGTTCCGTGAAATGGGGGACAGCAGCACCCACCACACTGGCCCTGCAGGGCTGGATGTCTCATCTGCCTCCTGCACCAGGCAGCAGCCCAGTTACTACCCGCTCTGTTTGAGGTCCCATGTGGGCATCGGGAGAGCAGGGAAGATCAGAAAGGGGCCCTAAAATAGTCCATTCTGGCTGTGACCAAAAAGTACTGTAGGCTGGGTGGCTTATACACCACAGAATGTTCTTTCTCCCAGTTCTGGAGTCCAGAAGTCTGAGATCACAGTGCCTGTAGGGTCAGGTTCAGGGCCATGGCCTGGCTACTTCCCATAAGGGCACTAATCCCATCAAGGGCACCGCTGTCATGTCCTTGTCATCTCCCACAGGCCCATGGCCCTCCTAATACCATCACACTGGGCATTAGATTTCAGTGTATAAATTTTGGAGAAACTCAAACAGTCCATAATAGGCCCTGTTCCTCAAGCATCCAGAGGCCAGAAGGGACCAGGAAGTCATTTGTCCTGCAGCGTAAGAAGTCAGACACGGAGAGCTCCTGCTTTCTCGTGTGGGGTGACTTGTTCATCTCTCAGATTTAGCTGTAAAATGGGACGGAGAGAGATGTCCTCCCCGTGTCCCTGTGATTTAGGGTGAGCACAGGTGGCTCTGCAAACAGTAAAGTACTGTAGTCAGGGGCTGCACGTACAATAATGCATGCATCTGCAGTGGAAAACGTGGGCTCTGAAGGCCCAGGAGCTTGAGTTTTCTCTGCAGTGAACTGGCTTTGTGACCTCAGCTCGATGGCTGTTTCAGAGCCTCCATGTCCCCAGTGCAGGGAGACAATGAAAGCACCAGTTTTGAGAAAGTACCTCACGTTCTGAGCACAGCAGCCTGGCACTTAGCACGTGCCTGGACCCGAACTGTCCTCACGGGGCATTTAGGGCCCAGTCCCCTCACAGTCCTGGACAACCCCAGGTGATGTACCAGCCAGGTCGCTGTGCTCCGCACCTTGGAGATGTAGGGCAAAAGCTTACCCCTTCCACGGGAGCGTGGGAACCGCGGAGGAAGTGCTGCTTCTTGCCTGACTCCTGAGCCCACAGCTGCACAGCTCACCCGCTTAGGGTATATAACCAGAACAGGAAGTAGGTTTGGGGACAGAAGGGACAAGGGGAGAATGGGGCACAGGCAGCAAGACTGACCACAGCTGCTGTGTCCTCCAGGGGTGCTGGAGGAAGCTGAGTTCTACAACATCGGCCCGCTGATCCGCATCATCAAAGACCGGATGGAGGAGAAAGACTACACGGTGACACAGGTCAGCACATGGGTCATCCAGCCCAGGGTAGGGCAGGTGGGGAGAGGAGGGGAGGCCGGGGTAGGCGGGGCGTCTGTGAGGGGAGGGCCGTCGCAGCATACTGGAGTTCTGTCCCTGCCTCTGCCCTTTTGCTGTGTGTCCTTCTCTGGACCTAGATTTCCTCTCTTGGAATTTAGAGGGTGTCAAGCCATGTCTTCAAAGAGACCAGTCTATGGGAGGGGTGCAGGTCTCTACCACCCTGGGAGGTGCAGAGCTGCGCACAAGGAGGGAGGCACCCCATCCCGCCTCGCCACCCCAGGGTCTGTAGAGGGGCGGCTCCCCTGTAGAGGGGATGCCCTTCAAGCTCTGCGTTTCCTCCCTCTTGTATCAACCTGTGTTCCAGTCCCAGCTCTGCCACACCCGAGCTGGGTAACCTTGGATAAGTAACTAAACCTTTCTGAGCCTCAGTGAAAAATCCCACAGTGTACAGGGTCCTCGAAGAATTAAACAAGCTCATGCGTGTTGAGCGCCTGGCACATAGTAGGTACTTAGAGCATGGCTCCCCATCTCCGCCTCTTCCTCTCTTATCCTCCGCCTAGGGTACATGTTTGGGGAGGTGGCAGCTGCCCTCCATGTGACCTTATCCCCACAGGTGCCACCCAAGCACGTGTACCGCGTGCTGCAGTGCCAGGAGGAGGAGCTCACTCAGATGGTCTCCACCATGTCTGATGGCTGGCGCTTCGAACAGGTGGGCTGGGGACACGGGGGTACCATGGGGAACATGGGGCCTTTTCCTTCCTGCAGCCCAGACTCGGGGTCCCCACCACAGCCCCACTGGAGACTCCTGATGCCAAAGCAAGAAAGTTAGGTGAGGCGCCCCCGTGCAGCGATGGGGACAGAGGACGGAGTCCCCTGGTCCTCCGAAGCTGCGTCATACGTGAGCAAGGTTCCAGCCCCAAGTGATGGCCCAGGTATGAGGAGACGAGGGCCAGGGCTCCCCTTGGTCTGCACCTCTGTACAGCTCCATGGGCACAGCCCCTCAGGCCCCCAAGGACAGTCCTGTTAACATCAGGGGCGCCCCATGCAGCCTCCCAAAGAGGGCTGCTCAGGGACCTGTGGCGTGTCCCAGGCCAGATGCCCTTACCAGCAGGGCTGATTTCGTCACAAGCAGTGACATCCCACCACCGGGGTTTCTGGAGGAGCAGAGCCAGAGAGCCAGCCCCAGGTCAGGCTTGCTCTTCCTGGAGAAGATTCCTCCACCGCTCACCCACCACTGTGAGTGCCCGGTGTGGGGAGGCCGAGGAAAGAGGGCTGAGCCTCCTGGCCCAGGAGCCAGAGACTTCATTCCCCTCTGGCTGCCACATCTCTGCCTGTCACATCACGGCTCCTCCCTGGACCTCTTCCTCTGGGCTGTGGGCCCATAGCACCTCCTCCAGGGGACCCTGGTAGACACTGGAAGAGGCGCGTGTGCAGTGTTTGGCCTGGGCAGGATGCTCCCCTTGGCCTTCACTGCCGGAAGTGGAGCATTGAGGTCTTGGAGGCCCCAGGGAGGACGCAGAGCGATCCCAGGTTCCAGCCCGTCCTGCTTCTTCCTGGCTGAGGACCTCCTGGGCCACCACCTCTCCAAGCTCTGCCACTAGCAGGGTGCTGTTTTCTTCTCCACCTGCTGAAAGTGGGTCCCCAGAAGCCCAATGGGACCCTTCAGGAGCCAGGACCTCTTTAGCCCGAGGACTGTGAGAGTGTGGCTGTCCTAGGGACCTGGGACAAGAGTCTCTGGCAGTAGCCCTGCCCTCAGAGACAGAGGTAGCAGGGGAGGACCCCTGGCTACTTGTCCTCTGGGCCAGCACCTGGCCATCTGCCGCACCGCTGCTGCCAGGAGGGAAGCTGGTGTGGGTGTGAGCGTGGCTGGGCTCAGGGCCAGGAGAGACAGAGGGAGGGAGGGAGATGGTTCTGGAGGTGTCCTGAAGCTAGGAGCCCTACCCGGGCAGCTGGGCAAAGGCAGGGCTAAGGCAATCCCCAGCCTCATCATCCCTGCCCCACCCCCAGCTGGTGAACATCGGCTCCTCCTACAACTACGGCAGTGAGGACCAGGCGGAGTTCCTGTGTGTGGTGTCCAAGGAGCTGCACAGCTCCCCGAGCGGCCTGAGCTCCGAAGCCAGCCGTAAGGCCAAGGTGAGCCCCTCCCGGCCTGAGCCCACGCCCCCCCCCCCGCCCCCGTACCATCCACTGCAGCTTCCTCCTCCCCGCGGCACACGCATAACCCCATGGTCACAGCCCATGCCATCCATCCCATGCCACGAGGTCCTGTCTGCGCGCACCAGTTACGCAGGCCCAGGCAGGGGAACAGTGAGACGGGACCGTCCTGAGGGCGCAGCCAGGGGGACTCAGTGCCGGGGTATTGGGGCCACATGCTGGCCACAGGTGGTGTGGCACGGGCAGAGAGGCTGCACCGGGAGTCAGGGCCTGGTGTGACACCCAGTATGACCTGGAGCGAGTCCTGCCCCTCTTGGCCCCTGCGATGTGTCCTCTGTATAGTGTGTATAGTGTATCAAGTGGGCTCCTGGGCTCCCAGATGCATAGGTGATTCCCAAGGGATGGTGAATGTCCCCGGTCCTGCCGTTTCCAGGCCTCCTCCCTGCAAGCTCTGTACGAAGGGTGCCGGGAACCCTGGGGACCTCACCCTGGCTTTGCACCCCGGCCTGGGAAGGCTGTCCTAAGGGGACACCTAGCAGCACCTACCAGACCCGGGCTGGCTGGAAGCCCCAGGGGCCTCTGGTGGAGCCAGCAGAGCAGGCCGGAGCCAGGCTGGGAATAGGGACAGTGTTCCTGTGCACTGAAGGCTCAGGAGCTCCAGCTTCCTGTCTGTCTGTCTGTCTGTCTGTCTGCCGCCCTGTCCTGCTGCAAGTCCCCTGCCCAGCCCACCCCTGTGGGTGCCAACCACCAGCATTGCCGTGCAGGACTGCAGGGTGAGCCCGCCACTCTGCCTTCCTATGTCACAAGATGCTGCTGCTGGTGTTCCCTACCTGGCTGGCACCAGCCCTGTGCTCCCTCAATGACCTATCCCGAATCTGTCCTCCCACAGCCAGGCTGTGCCAGGCGGCCTTGCGGATACCCAGTTACTCCGACCGATTCCTCTTCTACCTCTCGCCCCAGCGCCTGCATGTGTGACAGTAGCCAGATTGACCTAGAGCGTCCCAGGACCCCTGGCCCCAGCCTCAGCTAGCCCCTTCCCCAGGCTTCCCAGGGGGCTGGAGAGGATGCCCCCAGCTTGTGTGGCTGTAACCCTCTCTCTGCAGAGGTTCCCTTTGTCTTGCCTTCTGCTCTAGCCTGAGATCGGGGTCCGTGGGGACACCTGCCCGGGCCCCCTCGTTAGTGTCTCCACTCTCTCTTCCCTGGGTCCGCCGGCGGCCACAGAGCGCGGAGGAGCAGCTGGAGGAGCGGCAGCGGCAGGAGGAGGAGGTGGAGGAGGTGGAGGTGGCACAGGTGCAGGTGGAGGCAGATGCCCAGGAGAAAGGTGCAGCCCACCCCCAGGAGGAGGATTGCTAACAGCCTAACAGCCGAGCGAGCAAGCGGACCTCTGCCCTCTCCCTGCTGGAGCCAGCTGCAGCGGGCCGGCCGTGGTGGGGGCGGGCTGCAGGGTTAGCTCAGTGCCTGGCGCCTGGCCCCGCCCGCCTGCATAACCATCCCTTCTCTCACTTTCTCTTTGCAGCCCAGTCATCTCAGGATCCCGCTAACCTTTCCTCCCTCCCACCACTGCCTCCTCCGCTTCCCGCTGGAGGTTCCGCCTCATCTTCATCCACCTTCTCTTCCTCCTGGACCTCATCTGCACCCTGCCTCCTCCCTCTCTGCCCCTGTCCGGGTTTTCTCTCTGCCTGCTCGCACCTCCATCCTGGGGCTGCCCTGGTCCCAGATCCCCCAGCCCCGCATCCCAGAGCATCCCGCCTGCCGCCGCCTCCCCCCACACTCCTCCTGGCCCCTCCCACCTGCCAGCCCGGCGAGGAGGGGCACAGCCGTACGTGCTGTGTGCCCACCAGCCCTACTACTGCCGCCGGGCACCTCTGAGGCTGGCCCTGGCCCTAGGCACCGCCCCGCACAGCTCCTGCCACTGCCACCACTCACCTCTCCTCCTTGCAGGTCCCTGTCTGCACCCTCCCGGCTCCGAGCCTGCTCCCTGGCCCTGTGCCCACCCCCAGAGCTGCCATGCCTGGTTGGTAGCCCAGCGGGCTGGAGGGAGGGGCAGAAGCCAGGAGGGCGCACAGCTCTGGTCCTTGCACTGGAGCCCAGAGCGCTCTCCCCGCTGACTTTTACCACGCACCAAAGTCCCTCACCCTGTCTGGGCCTTGGGGTGAGGCTTTGAGGGCAGAAAGTCAGGAGAGGGGGCCCTTGCCCACCTGCCCACCAGCACCTGAGCCAGGCTGGGGGGAGCGGGGCTGGAACCCTGTGCCTTGGCCTCATCCGTGCAACCCCAGGAGCTCCCATCACTGCGTGGGACCCTGGGTCCCCTGTTTCTGTGGGGCGGGCAGGCAAGGCCAGGCCACACATGGACATCCTAAGCCAATGAGGAGTCAGCCAGAGCTGGTTAAGGATGGGACTTCGGCAGAAAAGCCCCAGCCAGGTGCCCATGAGCCCCAACTCGGTCTTCCCTGTGCCAGCTGTGTAACCTTGGGAGAGTCACTGTCCCTCTCCGGGCTGCATTTGGTTCTAAAATGGGAACAGGCAGCTGTCCTGTGACTCTTTTTCCCTGACACAGCAGTGGCCTCTTCCAGTCCTGTCCCCACCAGAGCAGCCTCCCCAGGGAGTCAGCACCCAGCCCAGGCTGGGCACAGGGCTCAGGGTTCGGGATGGGTTAGCTGGTCGCCCCTCCTGCCCCCCTCTCCTCCTCGGTTCTGATTCCGCCTGCCTTCTCGGGGCGTCCGCCCCACTCTCCCTCAGAGCAGCCTGTGACTCACCTGCCTCTCTCTCTCCCTGTCTCCCCCTCTCCCCTTGACTCCTCACTGGCCCTGGTCTTCTGACCCCTCCTCTCCTCTTGCCCCTTCCCCCTCTTATCTTCTAGCTATTACAAGCCAGAGGCACCCGGATGTGAGGCCCCAGATCACCTCCAGGGACGGGGGGTTCCGATCCGAAATCCTTTATTTTTGTACCACGGGGTGGGCCCCTGGCCCCAGAAGGAAGAAGCGCTCTGCCCCCTGCCACTTCTGTCTACACCTGTGGGGCTGTGACTTACCCCTGCCTCTGGCGGCGGCCTCCCAAGGCCTGCGGTGGGCCCTTGGCCCTGTGGGCAGAGCCACTTGCCCCTGGCCCAAGTGTGGCACTGTCCGGCTGTGTCTGCCAGGCCCCTTTGTCCCCGTGCCCGGGCCCCCCTGCTGCATGGTAGATGTACTCCCTTCTGGCCCCATCACATCACCTCCTTGAGCCTCAGTTTCCCTGTCAGTGGGGTAACCCTCCTACCCACCTACCTCACAGGGTTGTGGGGTGCAGCAAAGAGCAGAGTTCCTGAAAGCCCTCAAGAGTTGGACTGCCCTTATCTGCCCCACGGGGCCCAGCCCAACCCCAAAGCAGGACACTATTGGCAGTAGAGATTCAGGTATGGGGGGGCAGGGTGTGGCGATTCAGCCTTTCCCAAAGGAAGGGGCAGTGACGTGGCTGTCCCCATGCCCACCCATGTGCGTGGCTGCAGAGCACCCTGCCCAGCCAGGGGGGCCGGGAGTGGCTTAGGAACCTGTGATGAGGGACGGACCCCTCCCTCAGTCAGAGCCGAGACTGGCTAGGACAGGTGGTGCCAGGGGTCCTCTGCGTGTGACCTCCAGGACAGGTGCTGACCTCAGCTGTGTCCCACCCCTTCACAGAATAAACTGAAGAAATAGTCTGGCTGCCTCCTCTTTGTGCAGACCACTGCCAGGGACAGGGGCCAAGTCCAGGCAGGGAGGAATGGCCCCTGCCTGGCCGTCAGCTGAGCCATGTGTTGAGGGACAGGTCAGGCCGTGGCTGCGTCCCCTGCCAGGTGACTGGAGCCTGGCAGTGGGAACTCAGGGCCCCAGCTGCATCATGACCTCAGGATGGCCCTCCCTTCCTGACACCCCGACCCCTGCACCCTAGTGTGCCGACCCGGGGCAGGGTGAACACCAAGGCCTCGCTGTGCTCTGCTCCCCTCCCCGCTCTCCTAGACTCTGGACACTGCGCTTCCCTTTCTAGCTGGGCCCAGCCAGTTCCTTCCACTCACCCAGCCCAGCAGTGCCGGCCTCAGGTGCCGTGTCACCCAGGCAGGCTCCCACCCAGCTCCACAGTCCACAGCTGACATGGGGGGGCACCTCTTGCAGCAAAACTCTGGGTGGCCTCAGAATTTGAGTTTTAGGAGAGCCAGGGATCACAGCTCAGTTCTGCCAGTGCACATGGGCAGATGACCACACCCCACCCTGCCCATCGCAGCCACTGGCTCCTGCCCGTCTCTCCCTCTGCTCCTCTTCGCCTATTCCCTGCCTCTCTCTCAGGCCTCCAGGAAGAGCGATCCGCACGGTTCCCACACTCCACCACCTTGGCTCTGTCACCAGCCCCTCCCTGCCGCCCGGTCATGTCCAGTCCCAGCCACTCCCAGGGCTCTGGGCTGGCCTCCCAGCCAGCTCCCTCCACCGCTGCAGCACAGTGTAAATCCACTCCCATTGTCTCTGCTTCGGCTGCTGTCACATCCTTAGCTCAACCCCAAACCTGCCTTTTACGGCCTCAGTTTACCACTTTGAGTCTCCCTCAGTCCGTCCCTTCTCAGCCTCTTGTGACAACCCAGGGCTTGCTGTACCCACGTACAGCATAGGGCGCCATGTTCTGTGTGGACTCTGCGTTTGCTTGGGCTCCGCCCCTGCGTGGAGTGCCCCAGCCACACCCTGCAGGCAGCCTTCCGGGACCTCCCGGCTCACTCATGCATCCCCTGCATTGGACTGTCATCCCCATGCTGAGACCCGGGAGCTGCATTCTTTCCCTCTGTGGCCCACAGTGCCTGGCCTCCTGGCACATCTGGGCTCTGCCTGGAGGAGGGGGCACAGGAGCCTGTGAAATGTCACTCAGTGAGTGACGGGGACATTGGGGCAGGCGCCACACACAGGGCACGGGTTCCACAGCTGCCTCTACTCTCAGTCACTACCCAGTGCCATCATGGGGACACCCTTGCCTCTCTCTGAGCCTCAGTTTCCTCCCAAGATTCCAGAAGGGACCCATCACTCATCCTGTCCCGTCCCCCTGAGGGCCTCCAAGCTATGGCCTCCCAGCACTCGTGGCCTCCACTGCCCCCTCCATGCCTTCTGGACACTTGGTGACTGGATAAACAGGAAGCAAGGGCCGGTCCCCAGTCAGACGCCAGCAGCAGAGCCTCATGGGTCAGGCGCTTTATTCCGAGTGAGCTGCCCTTGTTGACTGGCAGCAGGGGTGGGTGGGGACCCTCCAGATGAGACCCCCACCCTTTGGCTTAGGGCAGCAGCTGCCCACTTGGCGTCTCCAGGACTCAGGGGTCCCCTCTGGCAGGGGCACCTCCCACTCCCCAGGGTGGGGCGGAGGGTGGACTGTGCCGTGGGGCCAGAGCTGCACATCTGGGCTCTTCCTGGGACGGAGAGCTGCACCACCCCACAGGGAACCCCCATGATGGTGTGAAGTGAGGAGAAAGGGAAGACCAAGGGGAGGGATTGGGAGGTGGCGGGGCTGGGTGTGACCTCAGCAGCCTGGCCTGTTGGAGCTGGGCCCCTCGGAGGTCCTGACCACAGGCTGATGGCCCTCCCGCTCCTCCTGCAGCCACTGGGGCGTGGAGGGAACAGGATGCTGCCTCCTGCCTCGGCAGGGCCACTTGCCCAAGAATACTTGTTTCCCTGCCTGGTGGGCGCCCTGTGCGCTGTCTGTCTTGGAGGTGCCCCAGGCTGACAGCACCTCAGGTCAGCACCTGCTGGATCCAGCCGATCACGCCTGTGATGCGTGTGTAGACGCCGAAGTAGTTGGGCCGGCCACAGCCCAGGCCCCAGCTGACCAGTCCCGCCAGGAACCACCGGCCGCTGGACTCCCTGCACACCAGTGGGCCCCCAGAGTCACCCTGAGGAGAGGAGGCGAGAGGAAAGGGGGCTGTGTCAAGCAAGAATTTGCGGAGAGGCAGCAAGAAAGGCACACCCCGCTTCTTCCCCAAACCCCCAGAATGGAGCGCAGCAGCACTGCCTGGCCGCCAGCGGGCCTCGGAGCTCAGAAAGCGTGGGTGGTGTCCCCATGCCCTGCTCCACCTCACCTCCCTTTCTCCGCCTGTCCTCGCCACTCTGTGGCCCCGGCCAGGGCCCAGGTCTCCCTGCCTGAGGACCCCCTACTCAGCATCCCTCTGCCCCTCCCAGCCTCAGTCTCCTCATCCGTCCACCTCGTCAGGAGGTTTCAAGGCTCCAAGGCTGACGTGAACTAAGGGCCAGGCCTCGCGTGTGTGAGCGGCATCCTCTCCAGCCCCACAGTGTCACCTGGCATGCATCCTTCTTGCCCTTGCGGTAGCCAGCACACAGCATGCGCGGTGTCACCTGGTAGTGATAGGCCTCGTTGCACAGGTCTTGTGCAACCAGCTGCACGTCTACTTTCTGCAGGACGTTGCTGGTGGGGCCTGCCATGGGGTAAAGGGCAGAGGTGAGGTGACCAGGGTGCTCAGAAGCCCCGCACACTCCCTGCCCCGTCTCCTTGATCTCAGGAGCCCCTTCCACCTCTCCTGCTCTACCCTCTGCTTTGTCCCTTGGCTGTCCCTTGGCTTTGGCTCTTCGGACCAGTGTCTTCCTCCAGTATCTTGTCCCTGCCTCCTCCCTCTCCAGTGCCCCTAGCCCAGCTTCGCTACAACCCTTGGGGAAGTTTCCAGAGCCTACACTGTCTCCTTAATGCCCTCCTGTGGTCCTGCTGTCCAGCCCAGAACTTCTGTACAAGTGCCATGTGTTCGGGTCCCCTGGAAAGCGCTGGTCGACCCTGGCATCCAGTCCACCCAGGGACATGGTCTCATTCGTGTAGGACAGGGCCCAGGCACCAGGGTTTGAAGACCCAAGTGCAGCTGGAGAACAGAGCCTCTGGCCCAAGATCCTCATGCTGGCCTGCAAGGCCCTGCTGGTCCTTCCCGAGACCCTCTCCCCACCTCCCCCACTTCCCTCAATCGCCACGCCTGCCCGTTGTCCTTTGGTCTTCCCGTCCCACACCTGTGCCTTGGACAGGAACACTTCCCTGTTCCCCCGCGCTGCCAGCTCGGCTTAGACACGTGGCCTCCTCCTGGAGCCTTCCGTGACTCCACCTGGCAGGGGGCCTCCTCTGCTGCCGCTTTGCCCCTGTTCCTCTCCATCTGTGTCAGCTCTTACCACTGGGTTGCCCAAAACATCCTCCTTTCATCTTTCTATCCGCTTTGCCTAACTGCCCAGCATACAGTAGGGACTCATGTATGTGCTAAATGAATGAATGAACAAATTAGCCAGCAGCGTGCCACTCTTTGCCACTACCGTGTGGTCCCCCATCTCTCTGGAGGGCTCAGGAGTGTAGCTCAGGGCCAGAGCACCTGCCTAGCTTGCATAACGAGCTGAGTTCGATCCCCACTACCACAAAACAGGTGAAGAATAAAAATAAATCTCTACCATCCCCCCGCCTGGAGGTGGTAAATCATCGCGTGCATTTTCAAAACCCCCAGCGTGAAGTTCGAAGCCCCAGGCTGTGGTGACACCAGCTGAGCCGCCTCCACAGAACTGGCTCTGGGGACAGTCAGTCTGCTCAGTCAGCTCTGGAGCTCGAAGGCCCCTTCTGAGAGCAGCAGCAGGAAGCGGGGCAGTGGCCTGGGTTTCAGTGCTATGTGACTTAGCAGATGCTAAATGACGTCTTCAGTGTCCTCACCCTTGGCAGGGAGCCACGATCCCCACCCCTAAACCGAATGAATTATATGCAGTTGTGCTCCCCTAAAGACCAGTCCACAATGTATGACGAACTAAGGGCCAGGTGCAGTGGCCACGCTGTAATCCCAGCTCCGAAAAAGGCAGAGGCTGGAGGAGGCCGAGTTCAAGGCCGGACTTAAGACCCTGTTCCAAATTATAAAAAATTTTAAAAAAAGAAAGTGGGGCAAGGACTCGGGCAGAGGTAGAGCGCTTGCCTAGTGTGAACCGAAGACCAGGATTCAATGCCAAGTACAAAAAAATAAAGGCGCTGTCCATTAAGCGCCTGCCCCAGCTCACCTCGCCTCTGTCCAGGAGCCAGTCCTTGAGCTGAGACCCCCCGGCCTCCACTTCTGCCCCCCCACACGCCTGACAACCTGTGTTTGTTCTTTGATAACGCAGGGGTGGGGGCCCTCGAGCCATACTATAAAAAACCCGACTGAGTCACGGAGGAAGAGGCCCCGATGTTGTGTCCCCCTCCCCCGCCGCGTCCCCACCCCGCGCCGCTCACCGCCCTCTCGCAGGGCGCCCCAGCCCGTGATCCAGCAGTGCAGTCCGGGCTCGAAGTGGTGGGAGCGCGCGGGCAGGCAGACAGGGCGCACGGTGGCCGAGCGCACCACCGGGTGGTCCAGCTGCAGCAGCGCCACGTCGTAGTCATGGCTGTCCTCCTCGTGGTACGGGTGCAGCAGCAGGCGGCTCACCTTGAAAGACACTTCGCCGGGCCAGCGGGCGTTCTGCCGCACCTTGCCCAGGAACACGGTCCACAGCGCCGGGTTGGCCATGCTGGGTGCGCGGGGAGAGAGGCCCAGCTCAGCGCCACGGACGCCCCCGCCCTCCCTCACCAGTGTGGAGCCGGCGTACGGTGCTGGGTCCTCCCACTGCCCCACTTCGTGCCTCCCTGGATAAGCAGGGGCCTCAGCAGGATGGCTGGGTCCCCTCATCCGGGACACAGGACGCGCGCTTTCTACTCTGAGGCCCTTAGTGCGCTCCAGGGAGACAGGGTGTGTAAAAAGACACTGCGGCTCTGTGCGCCCATTTCACGGGGGGGGGGGGGGCCCCAAGGCCTGCAGGTCTTGGGGTGGGGACTGGGGAGCTGAGTGCGAGAATCAGCAGGAAGTGGCCATGCAGACCCCTGGAAACTGCTGTCACCAGCCTGGGGTGAGGTGGGGTCTTCACTTTGAGGGCAGTGGGGAACCAGAACTTGTCAGACTGGCAAGAACAGCCTGGTGGCCTCTGCAGCGTGAGGGCCTGGGGACTTGCCCAGATCTGGCTGGGATAGATAGGGGTTCAGAGGGCAGAGGCTATAGGATGATGTGCTGACCTCAGGGGAGTCCCTGCCCGCCACCCCCATCACAGCCCGGATTGTGCTGGGAGGGGGCATGGCTGTGACAGCTTGGGCAATTCTGTCCTCTTCCCCATCCCAGCATCTAGCATGGCCCCCGGGGCATAGGAGGAGCGCAACACATACTTCCGAGTGAGTGACTCATGGGCCAACGGAAAGCAAGACACCACGGGGAGCACAGAGGGGCCGGGCACAGTGCCCAGGGACAGTCTTCAGGGTGGTGCCAGGGCCAGATCCAAGCGTCACAGCAGTCTGTCTTGGGGGCTCTTCACCAGGGGCCCATCTGGGTAAAGCTCACACTGCACCCCACATAGCCTCCCTGCCTGCATCACCACAGTCCAGGGCCCGGCGCCCTCACCTGTCCTCCTGGAAGCAGTGGGCAGCTGTGATCACCCAGCGGTCCGCGATGAGGGCGCCCCCACAGATGTGCCGGCCCCGAACCTGGAGGCTGGCCTGCCACGGCCACTCACCCTCGGAGGACACGGCCCCACCCACGATGCGGCTGGAGGGGCCCTGGAGGCCACAGTCTGGGGGACAAGGGAGGAAGGCGGGGAGAGGCCGGAGAGAGACAGAGGGACAGAGGCCGAGCAGGGGAAAGAGACACAAAGAAGGGAAAGGAGAAAGAGGAAGTGGCAGAGGCCGGAGATGGAGAAGGACAGACAAAAGGGGGACAGACAGACGAGGTGAGACTCGCCCAGTCCCTGCCCCGTGCTCCCAGCTCCCATCCCGTCCTGGCAGGCAACCTGGGCTCACCACAGTGGCGTTCGTCCGAGCCGTCCCTGCAGTCCGGCCGCCCGTCACACTGAGGGTTGGGCTTCCGCACACAGCTGCGGTCCTCACACTGGAAGGTGAAGGTCCCACAAGGCACGGCTGGAGTGGGGGCACGGAAAATGGGTCTCTGAGCCCCAGGGCGCCAGGAGAGGCTGGCAGGACACTGGGGAGGGGCCTCTTGCCCACACAGAGGGGCCCCTGAGTCTCCTTTAGGGTGTCCTAAAAGCAGGTCCCCACCAACACCCCATCTGCTGAGAAGGAGGACCGCAGGGGCGCGCTTCTGCCTCCAGTGTGATCCCGGAAGGCAGAACTGGGCCCCCACTTTCAGACTGGGTCTCTAGAGCTGGGGCCCCAGGCCCTTGCTCTGCGTAGCTGCCTGCCTCCTCTTCGCCGTACCCGACATCCTGGTCACCCCTGGTCTTCTCACCCCCCACCTGCCCGCCTATTTAAATTCCAGTCTGCTGCCTCTCAGGAGGCGGCCATGTCCGTGCTTCTCCTACCCCAGTCTTCCCACACTACAGGACCCCATGTCCAGGAGACTGGGACAGAAGAATGGCCATCACGTCCTTCTCCTCACAACCCCTGAAGAGCAGGAGCCGTGATTCTGATGTTTTACTCCTTTTCCTTCAACCCGCCTTGTCTGTCACCGAGTGGTCTGCAAGCTTGGTTGGTCAGATAGATGGAAGGAAGGAAGGAAGGAAGGAAGGGAGAAAGGAAGGAAGGGAGGGAGGGAGGAAGAGTAAAACTGTGGACACAGACAGAAGATTGAGCAGATCATCAAGTGGTCAGATTGATGGTCCAGTGGGAGACAGACAGACAGCTAGAAGGTGAACAGATCAGTGGGCATAAGGACCAATGGACAAACAGGTGACTAGGATGGATCAAGGATGGATGGATGGATGGATGGATGGGTGGATGGATGGATAGATGGATGACTGGCTAGAGAGCTAGATGGATGGAACAGTGGCCTCTCAGACACATGGTAGGACAAACCACTAAATGGCTTAACAGTAAATGGTAGATTGACAAGTTCAGTGGATAGGGAGACAGATGGCTGGACAGGTCAGTGGATGAATAGATGAATAAATAATTGTATAAATCAATTGACAGACATGACTCAAGAGATCAGAAGGTGGTGGGTGATTGGAGGGATGGAGGGATAGAGAGATGAATGGATGCAGGGATGGATGGATGGATGGATGGATGGA
>PVJX010038890.1:0-16181 GCA_004027295.1 Dolichotis patagonum
TTTCATGTGGTACTGGAAATTGAACCCAGGGCCTTCACACTGAGCTACCTTCCCAGTCTCTTGAATTTTTTATTTTGAGATGGTGTCTTGCTAATTAGCCCAAGTGCTGGGATTACAGACCTGCATACCATACCCGGCACCAGGAGGACCTTTGCAGGGAAGGGTGGGAGAGGCAGGACCACCACGCAGTCCTTATGCCATGCTCTGGATGAGGCTGGCACACCCGCCCTCCCTTGGGCAGGAGTCTGAGACCCTCTGACACCAGCCTGCTGGGGCTGCTCCGCAGTGGGTGCAGGCTGACAAAGGACACAGACAAGGCCAGCCACGGAGAAGCACTCCGAGCAGGTGTGGGCGGCCCTTAACATCTGGGGACACAGAGGAAGGGCCACAGACCAGGCTCTGCTAACCCATCGCTCCGAGCTCTCATTGCCACCTGTGAGACAAGGACGGTCGTCCCAGTGTCACCAGGCAGGCAAGGCTGAGGGGTGACTGTCCACTCCAGGATCCACGACATCTGCCACACCAGCTCCCTGCTCAGGGAGGTGATCGTGAGAGACCTGCTGCCTTCCTCTGCCATGCTCAAAGACTTGAACCAAGAGTTCGGGGTCCCCATCTCGAGAGAGGACCTCACAGATGAACAGCTGCTGGCCATGCCACCGCAGCCCTCCCCCAACCTGGAAGCCTTGCGGTGCCGGACCTCCACCTTCACCTCCGAGGTGCTCGCCCACCAGGCCAAGTACCTGCAGTGGCGGGCCACCATGCTGCGGAAGAGCCAGTGCCAGGGCAGCCTGGTCCAGGTGAGTGTCCCCTCCCTCCCCCGAGGATACACGGGCACCTGCCTCCGGCCAGGGGTCAGGGCAGAACATGAAGTGTCCACTGTCAGTGCTGCCTGACTTCTGTCCTTCCCGCAGGTAAGAAGGAAGGCACTTAGGCATGTGACATTTGCCACAGTCCCAGAGTTCATCTTAGATAAAGAACTTTCCCATGTGCATGCATGTGTCTGTAGTACACGTGTGACCTCCTGCCTGGGCTGCTAGGGGGCCCAAGCAACACAGGCCAGAAACGAGCCTTCCTCCCCCACCGTCGCCATCCCTGCCTGTGGTGTACAGTGAGCGAAGGTTTTTGGCACTCAATCCAAAGTGGTGCAGGAGAGATAAGGAGACAAAGTAGGAAGAGGCCTTTAACGAGGGCATGGGAGAGCTTTATGGGGTGTAGCAGCTCGCAGCGAGAACAAAGAAGTGGGACTACTTTTACCAGGTTTGGCTGGGGAGGAGTTTGGGAGGGGGGCAAAATGACGCATTAACAGCTGATTTGAAGGAGCATCTGCCTGTGTAAAACAGGAGACAGATTTACTGGGGGCGGGGGCGGAGTCTTGGTTGTCTGTGGAGTCTTGGGATCTAGGCAGGGCTCGGCACACATGCAGAAAGGGAGGGGAGGTTTATCTCTGGAATGAGAACATAACAGTTACTCTTGGAGAGAGTTGTTTCTCTGGGTCCCGTACTAAGTTGGGCGGATGTCATGTTAGCGATAGCTGAGCCCCAGGCTAGCAGAACCTGCCATCCAGGTCTCTTGCTTCGGCTTTGTCCCTTGCAGTCCTCCTGCCCCAGCTCCTAAGAACTTAGAAACTGGTTCATAGGTAGGTGCAACCCAATGAGTTAACATTAAGCCAGACATGGTGCTGCATGTCTGCAGTCCCAGCTACTTGAGAGGCTGAAGCAGGAAGATTGCCAGTTTTAGTCCAGCCTGGGCAATTTTAGGGAGACCCTGTCTCAAAATAAAATGAAAGTGAAGAAGAGGGGATGTAGCTTAGTTCTGAAGCCCTGTTCAATTCCCAGTGACAAACAGACACACACACACACCACCCACCACCACCACCCACCACTAGCAGCAACTTGTCAGCATCTTGTGTGTTCTTTATGAAGACCAAAGAAGCTGGGTTTTTTCTCTTTAGCGCCCAGGCTTTTAGTTTTTTTCCAAAGAACCTATTCTTACATTTATTAATTTTTTTTTTCAGTTTTTCTGATTCATTTATTTCAGCTTTTATTTTTATATTTTTAACAACACTTTGCTCATTTTTCTAGGGTTGGTTCATTTGTTGTCTTTTTGAGGCAGGCTCTCACTCGGCAGTTCAGTCTGGCATTGAGCTGGCCTTGAGCTCACCTTGTAGCCCAGGCTGGTCTCCAACTTGCAACAATCTTCCTGCCTCAGCCTTCTGAGTGCTGGGATTATTGGCATGCACTACCACACACGAGATTTGGGGGTTTTTAAGCTTCCTGAGTTGACTCTTACTCATTTTTATTCTCTCTTATTTCATAACACATGAACTTAAGGCTGCGATCTTTCCTCTGGGTTATTGTTGGCCATGTTCTACAAAGTGTTCTGTGCATTTTATGTTCTGGTTGTTCCCCTTAAATTCCTCACAGATTACAAAACAGTATCCAAGTGCATGCCCAGTAGATAGTCCAGCAGCCCTGCCTGCTCAGTCTACCCTGCCCACCCTCTCAAGGCACTTACACGTGACCTGACAGGACAGGACTAGGTTACATTAACGGGTGGGTTAATGTTTCTAGTCAATGCTATTAAACAGGTCTTGGAGATTTTACAGTAATGTGGGTGAACAGCATTCTATGTTCGTACACATTTTAATAGCATGTTATTTTCTATAATTTTATTGAAATCAATTGGAATTACTGTTCCATATTATTTTTAAATTGTTTTAGAATTGCTACTATGAAGTGGCTTGATATTTCATATTCATAGTAGGCATCTCACTGTGCTTTTCATTTACATTTTATGATGACAAATGATGCTAGGTACTTTTTGATGTGCTTATTAGCAATTTAGACATCTTTGGTATAATGTTTCTCTCATTCATTGTAAAGTAAGTTATTGGTCTTATTGCTGAGTCATATAGATTCTAGATACAAGTACTTGATCGGAAATAATTCACAAATATTTTTCTGTATTTGTGGCTTGTCTTATTAATGATGAAAGAAAACATTTGAAGTGTAAACATTTTTCCTTTTTTCTGGTATCAGGATTGAACTCATGACATGTTTTCTAGGTAGGCGCTGTGCCACTGAGCTTTATTCCTGACCCTAAACATTTTTTTGATGAACTTTATCACTTTTTCTCTTATTGACCCTGATTTTTCTGTCATAGATGGACCCTGAGATTGAACCCAGGGAGCGCTGAGCTACATCCCCAACGCCCCCCTTTTTAAAATTTTGAGACGTGGTCTCATCCAGTTACCCGGGCTGACCTTGAACTTGCAGTCCTCCTGCCTCAGCCCTTGGTAGCTGAGACTGTAGGTGGGTGTCTCCAAGCCCAGGCTCCATGGTGTCTCTACATAGACACCAGTCCTGTCGGATCCCAGCCCCTCCTGATCTCATCTAACCGCGCCTGGGCTGGAGTGAGCCCCAGTGTGCTTCTCTGAGAGTCAGCACATCTTTCCCCCAGAGTATTATTTTAGTTTTCATTACCATGTATTCGTGGTATATACTTAGTGAGATTCAATGTAATATTTATCTTTTTTTGGTACCAGGAACCAAACTTAGGAGCTCGTGGTGCCAGGTAAGCAGTTGTGCCACTGAGCTATGTCCCCAGCCTGACTCAGTGATACTACAGTACATGCACACCACACGCACATATCAACCCCCAGCGATAGCACTGTTCTGCTTGACTTAGGTTTCCAATACGGAGAAGACACGTAATGCTTGTCTTTGTCTGAATTATTTCACTGAACTTCTTCCAGTTCCCTCCTCTTGGCTGCAGATGGATTTGATTCTTCCTCCTGGCTAAATAATTGTGATGAGAGCACCACACTGCCTTTCCCTGCTCAGTGGTGACAGACACCATGCTGACTTGGCACTTCAGCTGTTGTGAATAGAAATGCAGCAGACTCGAGGATGCAGGGATCTCTGGGCTGCTGGCTCCGCGCTCCCTGGATATGTATCCAGGGTGGGGTTGCTGCGCCATACGGAAGATCTAGTTCCAATTTTTTGAGGCTGCTCCGTACTGCTCTCCATAATAGCTGTATTACCTTACATTCCTACCAGCAGCATATGAGTTCCTTTTTCCCCACCTCTTTGCCAGATTGATCGAGTCTGCAATGGCAGGGTTGAGCCCAGGACCTTTGCACTGAGTTACATCCCCAGCCCTATTTTAAAATTCTGAGACAAGCTCTCACTAAATCACCCAGGCTTGGGTTAAACTTGTGTCCTCCTGCTTCAGCCTCCCACTCTTAACATTTCTTTAATAATAGCCATCCTGACATGGGTGAGACATCTCATCATAGCTTTGATTTACATTAACCCTAACTCTGATGTGATGGGCTGTGTGTATGTAAATGTTTGTTGGCCATTTGGATTTCTTATTTTGAGAAACATCTATTCTGATCATTCATTTTAAGATTGGATTCTTTGGGATTTTTATCTCGTAGAACATATTAATGGCTGCGCACTTCCTGGTTGGTTGTATACCTTTGGTCACTCCCCAGTGGTTGCTTTTGACAGCCTTGTCATTGTTCTGGGGAGATGATTTCCTGAGCTTCCTGGTCCACCATACTAGAAGTTCTACCTCCTTCTGGCCCAGCTACAAATTTTGCCCGTTCCTATTTGCTGCAGTTTCTTGGGCTTGGGTCTACTAGCCTTCAGCTCTATTTTCTCCCCAGAAAGTTTTAGGGCATGGTAAATGAGGGTGCTTGGGGCAGGGCCTTGGCCCGTCCTTTCACTTGCAGTTGGGCTGCTCTGGGTTAGGGCCTCAGATCCCCCACTTCGCCCAGAACTCCATTGCTCTCTGGGACCAAGGGCCACAAATAAATCTAATTTTTCCAATTTAGATAAAAATTTAGAATTCTCAAATATTTTAGAACTGCTGTTAGTGTTCATCTCTAGGTGTCCAAGTAGGATTTTTTTAGAAAGACTTTTTGTTCCCTTTTCGGAATGAGCCCATTACAAAGGTAGTGGAACTGAAGGAGCTTCCCCCATCATTTTCTTCTTTCTCTTGGCCTTTTCCTCAGTTTCGTGGCCTTTTCCTCAGTTTTGGCCCAGGCCAAAAGTGGTGCACACTGTTAACAGTCACCATTTCAGAACCCTGTCACGGTTCTAGGATGACACAACCTCGCTGGTTTCCAGGCTGAGTCAGGGCCTGCGGTCAGCCGTGTGGGAGGCCGTCACACTGCAGGCTGCACACGCAGTGATGAGGACCCAGGCCTAGGTCGTGAGGGGTGTGTGTATCTGCAGAGGAACATCGCAGAGGCCCACAAGGGCACCGGGAGGCCTCCCCCGGGCGCGGCAAAGGTGCTGAGGATCTCCCCTGCCACCGGGCCGGTCCACAACCACAGCATCCAGACCCTGAACTCCTCGGAGCTGGCCAGGAAGGAGCTGCGCCGAGAGATGGCCAAGGTGCGCCGCGGGCCCCTGGCGCTGGCCGGTCATTTCTGACATCACGTGGGGGCCTCGGGTCGAAGTGAAAGCCACTCAACTGGGGGAGCAGAGGAGGGGTCAAGCGCTGGGAGGAGAGTCCGGTCCCGGTCCACGCTCCGCAGTGCAGAGTCCCTGGCGGGAAGAGCCTTGGGCGCTGCTGCAGGGGAACTGCTTTAGTTGTCAAAGGGGACAGTAACCCGCCCCTCATGGGACACACACACCACGTCCATCACGGGAACCATCACTGCGCCCTCAGCATTCTGTAGCAACTCGGCGTATCCAGGGCTGCTCCAGCTGTTTCCGCCACCCGCGTCTGCCTCTGGTCTCCAGGAACCTCGGAGGAGATTCGCGTACTCACAGCGCTACCTGTCGGCCATGGTGGCGCCTCGGGACCCGGAGGAAGAGGAGAGGACAGCGCGGGAGAAGTCCCGCCAGGCCTGGCGCACAGCCAGCGGGTTCCAGGTGGCCGGTCTTCAGAAGAGCGCGAAAGGCCACCAGCAGGACTTCAGGCTGCCACCCGTCTCGGTGCTGAAGGAGGTCTGCGGGCGGCCCAGGCGGATCTGTGTATGGGGAGTGCGGGGGTTTGCGGGCCTTCCCCCACTGACTGGCCGCTCCCACCCCAGGAGTGGACGGAGGGTGTGCTGTTCGCCAACGTGCTGAGGCCCACGCTGGACCGCGAGAGATGGGGCTGGGACAGGCGCCACCAGGACTTTGAGCTGTACAAGCGGCCCCCACCTTTCCTGGAAGTGCCGCCTCCACCGACGCCAAAGCCCCTGAGAGGTAGGGACAGCAGTGTGTGCACCCGGCCCGTGGGCCACCCGTGCCTTTGGCAGCTACCGTTGGGCGTAGGCACAGCTCAGGCTTCAAAAGCGCAGGATCAGGGCTGAGGGCGGCGGGCTGCTGGCCCTGTGTTCCGGGCAGGTCCTTTCCCTGCTCCAGGCTTGGCTCCTCAGCTATAAAGTGGGCCAGGAGGCAGAGGGCTGAGGGCTCTGTGGAGATCCCCAACCACCTGCTGGATCTGGGGTCCACAGGCTGCTGCAGGGAGTGGGGAGCGGGACAGGAAGAGAGAGCCTCACTGCACAAAGCCCGAGTTGCTTCTGTTTGTGAAGAGACTTAAAGATCATTTTGAGGTTGCTGTGGAACCCAGCTTTGTTGGCTAACAGAGCCAGAATTTTGTCCAGGGAGAGACATTTTACCTAGCAATAAGGTAAACTGCCAAAACAGCCTTCCCCAAAAACCTAAATCAAAGCTGGGCATGGTGGCGCATCCCTACAATACCCCAGCACTCCAGAGGCTGAGGCAGGTGGATCGTTGCAAGTTCGAGACCAGTTTGAGCTACAAAGTAAGCTTAAGGCCAGCCTGAACTGTATAGTGAGACCCTGTCTCAAAAAGTCAAAAAACCCAAAAACGTACATTATATAAAGAAGGGATTCTTCCCTCCCCTGACCCCTTGAGGACAGTGGGGGACATGGGAACAGCTCCTTGAAACAAAAGGAAGTGTGCTGGGATGTCCATGACTCCCTTGTCCAGGATTTGTTCCTCCCACCTCGGAGGGGCCCTGGGCCTGTGAGCCCGGGAAAGGGGACCTGCAAGCTGCCAGCCTTTCTCCTGTGCAGGTCCCAGGGCCAGCTGAAGAGAAGAGCACCTCTCCACAGCCTTCCCAGCCCAGTTCCCTGGGCGCCTGTGGGCCTCCCTCCCCCATCACAAGGGGCAAGGGCGACTGAAACTTGGGCGAGGATTTTACAGTCCAACTGGGTGACTGGAGATCCCGCTGCCGGGCCCTTCTCTGCCACCAGGCCCTGAGTGCCTGGTATCCCTTGAGTGGAAGAGGGTCTGACAGCTCCCTGCTGTGGAAGCCCCGGTCCTGGCACCGTGCAGAGCAGGCTAGAACAGGCTCCCTGTGTCACAGCGTGCCTGCTCATCGCTGACAACGAGCTAAGAGCTCTGGGTTTCACAGGGAAGTTACTTCCCAAGTCACGGTACCTGTAAACCTTCCCCGTTAGGAGACAGAGCTGGGCTCCTCCCACCTCCGAGTAGCTCCCAGAAGCTTGAGGAAATGCAAAGCCCTGTTAGTGCCACCTGAAGACACCTTGCCAGTGTCCAGGTGGGAGTGGGCAGACGCCATGTCCTCCCAGAGCAGTTTCCCCCTCACGAGCGAGGTCAGCAGTTAGGGCTCTGTCACAGCCCTGTGGCAGCACACTAGCTGGGGGAGGTCAGTCCCTGCGGGCCCAGGCTGGGGACAGAGGGTGCCAGAAGCCACCCCTAAAGGAGGGCTCTCAAGGCTGTATTGCTGGCTACTAAGAGCTAGTGCTGGGGAATAACGGGCTAGTACAACAAGGCTAGAAGAGGACACAAACCGTGGCATTTTAGATTCCTTTTTGTTACGTTGCTCCCAACACATCAGAAGTGCTTGTTGCTCGGAGTATCCGGGCGTGACCCCACATAGCCTCCACACTTTTGTTGACCTCTGGTCTGGTAGAAACAGCTGCCCCTGCCTCAGAGCCCTGCAAGCCTGGTGCCACCACCATGCTGTTTTCTCAGCTGCCCCACAGCTGCAGTGCCAGGCCTTGGCAACCCCACGAGTTCCACAGCTGGGATCGGGTCAGACGCAGGCTGTGAGTCAAAGCCAGCCAAGGCCTCGGCCAGGAGGAAGCCTGTCCAGTACCCACTGGTAACAGTGGTTCCCACTGGGATGGCCTGGGTTTTCCATGGTGTTGGGTGTCAGCCATGGCCAGGAGGTGAAAGCAGCACTGTCCCCACCTCAGGACATCCTGTCCAGGGGGTGGGAACAGATGTAGGCACGCTTCTCAAGGATCTGTTGGGCAATTTTCTTAGTCTGCTTATCCAGGTTTTCTGGAGCATCTGGGAGGGAAGACAGAGGTGCAAGTTTGGGTCTGGGCTGGGATTAGAACCCAAGGTCGTGTGACCTCTAGCCACCATGCTAACACCTCGCTGGGGGATGGGGCAAAAAGCCCACACCCCAGGAGGCTGGGGATTTAGCTCAGCGGCGTAAGTACCTGCCTTGCAAGCACTCAGTTGTGAGTTTGATACCCGGTACCGTTAAAAAAAAAGCCAGCACCCCTGTTGTGACCCCCAGGATCCCCTAGAGCCCCAGAGAAAAGGCACCAGAGTAGTGGTGGCAAACCCGAAGCATGTGGGCCACAGCCAGCTGTCCGTTACCACTGCAAGCTATAGAAGGTTCACCATCACTGAATAGAAAGGGCTTGTCCTACTCTAACCCCAGATCTTCTAGGGGGTCCACAGCGGGCACCTGTCAGCAAACAGATGCACCACACACAAACCAGTCCTGCAGCCATGCAGGGTGCCTGGGCCAGAGCCCAGGGTGTGGCCACCCCATGACAGTCACAGTGGCCCTCTCCATGCTCACTTCGCGGCAGGGACCACAGGCTTAGACCCTGAGCTAGACACAGTCCGTAGCTGAGGCTCTGGAAGAAGAGTGTCCCCGACACATGGGGCACCAGGCCCAAGGCCTGTATTCTCTAGGACCCCAGCCAAGGCCCCTGTTGGAGTGCATGGCTAAAGGCAGGTTAGACGCTGGCTGCAAACTCAGGTATGATGTCCGCCCTCTCCCCTAGATGGGCAGCGGCCTGGGGAGCATATGGGGAGCGGCCTGGCTCCCACCTGGCCTGGCCCTGGCCCACTCTTCCCTCCCACAAACCCCAACCTACCCTTGTCGAGCTGAGACAGGCTGAAGAGATTCTGGAAGTAAGCTTCCACACAGAACATGTTGGCCAGCAGGACCTGTGGAAATCAAGGTCGGACAGAAAGGCCGTGGGGTTTCAGGGGCTCCTGGACCCCCGCCTGTGTTAGAGTGGTGCTTAGGGGTCACACGACCTTGGGTTTTAATCCCAGCCCAGACCCAAACTCGCTCTGAACCTGAGAGCAAGTTATTCAGCATTGCTGGGGCTGTGAGGCAGGCGTCATAGTCCCAAGTATCCTCAGGCCACTTCACAGGACAGCAGGTCCTCAGTGACTGTATCTGCCTCCCTCAGCAGGGTGAGGCATGGGGGAAGGGGGCATTGGCTTCAGGGACCCCTGTCACCCTCTCTTCTAGGCTGTCGACCCAAGACACGAGGCCTGTCTCCCAAGGCCGAGGCACAGGAGCCCCCAAAGAGCTGCACCACTTGACTCCCCACTTTTCCAGCCACTGCCTCCATTAAAGTGTAGCAGGACAAAGGCCTGGCTCAGAAGTCACTGCACTGGGTTCTAATTCCGGTCCTAACCCAAACTCACGTATCCCCAAGAGCAAGTCACTCAGTGTCACTGAGCCCATTTCCCAAGGGAGGCAGGGCAGACTCACCTCGTGGTCGTGGTTCCGGAGCCCGATACGGATGGAGCGGCTGGCCCGGGACAGCACGGCCACCATGCCGTACATGTTGATGAGAATGTTGGCCACCCGCTTCAGCACCAGCTGCTCGTCCACAATGCTCTGGAGATAGGGCTCAGAGTGGAAACCTGTGCCTCGCCCAGGGCCCCTGCCTGGGCCCACCTCCAAGTTCTCCATGTGCCTCAGGGACCTGGGGCAGTGCCACCTCCCCCCAGGCTGGGTAAGACCAGCCTCCAACCCCCCCCACACACACACACACACACTGTGCTCTCCCTCTGGGCTGGGGTCAGGTCAGGGCAGCGCTAGAACCTTGGCTGACAGAGGCCGGCACTCAGAAGCCCCTCGGCCCAGCCCTGGTGTCCCAGAGGACCCAGGGGAACTCAGTCACAGGGAGCCCGCCATGCCCACTGACTATCTTTCTCCAGGTCCGGTCCCAAAGGTGGGCATGGGGGCCTTGTAGCTGCTGTGCATGTTGGGGGCCAGCTGGGCTCCAGGCCCAGCACAGCCCTCTCACCTTTCCAAAGCGCGACAGCAGTCCCTCTACAGTCCGGCCAAAGTAGTAGACATTCTGCTCCAGCTTGGTGGCACTGTCCTGCTCAACCAGAAGACAAGACTCTGCTTAGTACCGTATGCCCATGTGACGGTACCCAACCACAGCCCAGCTGTGGTGGAAGTACATGGCACCTGCCCAAATGCTCCTGGCCCGATGGGACAGCATCAAGATCGTGAGGACAGGTCACTCACCTCCAGACTGGGATGCACCAGTCCAAGCTGGCCTGTCAGGCCCATGTCCACGGTTCGGCCCAGAGAGTCCCGAAGCCTCCGGCCCACGGTCTCCATGATCACACGCACGTTGCCCTGTTTCAGCTCACTGCAGAAGGCCCGTGGTACCTGGTTCTAGGCTGCACTACTGGCTCCCACTGCTCCTGGGGCCCCTGGAGCTCTGAACCCCTTCCTCAGCAGGCATGTGGGGCTCAAGGGGTCAAGGTGACTACTGGCCTATCACTAGCAGCTGCTCTCCTCAGCACCCTAAGCATGTGGCCAACTTCCCACTGGCTCCCTTCCAAATTATGGAGGCTGCAGAATGCTACCAGCAACCTGCACTCGGGCTCTGGCGGAGATCTGACGGCTCTGCCCCAGCATGAGGAGCTCAAGTGGGGCGGGCAGGGCAGGGCAGGGCGGGGCGGGGCGGGCTGGTCTCCCCAGGCGTGGGTCCTCTCCCATTACCCTCAGGTGAGGGCTGAGCTCCAGCCCCTGTAGTTACCAACCCATGCTGCTGCCCCCCACCCCTCACTGTCCCATCTGCCCCCAGGGCGGGCAGATGGGCCAAAGAGCAGACCAGGGAATGGCACCTACTTCATCCTTGCAGTCAGAATGCGGCCTGCATGTTTCAAGCCTGCGAGAGCGATGAACAGCCTGAGGATCTCGTTGGTTCCCTGTGGCCAGCAGCATGAGGGTCACCAGTTGCCCCCTCCCCAGGCAGCCTTGGCAGCCTTGGCAGTGCTGTGCCTGCCAGGCAGATGGAGCCCCCAATCCCTCACTGCCACCTCAGCATAGAGAGGGCGGTTGTGACCAGGGGTCAGGTTGAGGTGGGGAGCTGACCAGAGGGCATAGCTCCCACAGGGACCATTGCCTCCCCACATGGCCAGCGTGCTGGGTCACTTCTCTCTAAGCCCCAACTCCTCCTCCATACCAACTCCAGTGTTCCCTGGGGGGCCAGCTGCCAATGCCCAGGGCACAGCCAGGGAAGGACACAGGTCTGCTACCTGCGGTTAGAGTACAGATTCCTTGGGGAAGCCATAAAGCACTGAGCAGCAGCAGCAGCCGGGGGTTCGCAAGCACCCCTTCCACTCCGGGCCGTGGCAGTGGCCAGGGGGGCGGTGCGGGCGGCTGCCTCAGCACGGATAGGGGTGCCCCCTGAAGGGCAGTGGAGGCCTTGGCATAGCCACACCCAGTGGCACTGTCTCCAGGCAGCAGTGTCCACCTGTGCCCAGGTTCTGCACTTATCAACAACCGCAGCCTCAAGGGTCCTCTCCTCCTGCCCTCAGGCTGGCACACATGGGGTTGGCATTCCCCAGAGGAGCCACAACTCACCCCCCACTCTAAGGGCCTCTTGCAGCCAGGCCAGTGGTATGGGCTCAGCCCCTCTCTGAAGCTCTGCCTCCTCCACAGCTCAGGCCAAGTCCGGCCTTCTTGTCTACCTTCCCTGCAGGGGAAATGCCCTGGCCTCTGGTCTCTGTAGCTCCGGGAGAATTCCTGCTCAAAACCTTACCCTGGTTCCCGAAGTTCCTATTTGTCCTCAAACCTCCTGCATCCAGCTCCTTCCCTATGTCCCTCATCCTCCCTGGAAACACTGGCCCTGTTCCTTGGCACTCCACTAGCAGATTGACCATGCCCCCAGCAAGACCCGCTCGCTCCCTTCCAGTCACCTGAAGCTCACCACCAGGTCCTGTCTGGACCTGGCCCCTCCCACTTCCCTGTCCCTCTGCCAGCACCGCCCACCCCTGGCCCTGGCCAAAGGCCTTTCTGCCTGCACCTAAGAGCCAGTGTATGTGCCTCTGCAGACCCCAGCTGTCTTCCCAGACGCACACAGCACCCAGCCCACAGCAGCCTTCTGTGCCTCTCACACCCGGACCTTCCATGGCTGGCACGCGCTGACTGCGCTTCAGGCTGGCACTGCCTGGTAGGCCTGGCTAGCAAAGCCAGCTGTCAGGTGAGAGCTTCAGGGCAGACCCTGCTGACCTGCCTGAGTGCACTGGAACAGAAATGAGACCCAGACAAGATGTAATGACAACAGCTAGAGCTGTAACTGGAGCCAAGGGTTCCCACAGGATGTGTGTCCCACTCTGTCCAGCCAGAAGCAACATGGTCAAGACCCACAGCGGGTGACCAGGGAGTAGGCTCGGGACACAGGAACACAAGTAAGGGACTGCGTGGCCTCCCCAGCTACATTGCCTCCCTCGACCCATGAGCAGACACAGCCTGCCATGGAGGGGGCCCTGCTGCCCCCCACAACACCCCAGGTGCAGAAAGGCAGGGTGGGGTGGGGACATCTGAGACAGGGCTGCACCCACAGCCCACCACTCACCTCAAAGATGAGGAGGATGCGGGCGTCACGCAGCAGGCGCTCGTAGGGCTGGTCCTTCATGTAGCCCGAGCCCCCCAGGATCTGCAGAGCCTCGCTCACGCACTGCCAGGCACCCTCGGAGCTGAACACCTGCCAAGAGCACGGAGAGCTGAGCACAGAGCCAGGCCCAACCCCTTCCAAGAGGAAGATCTGCACCCAGGAGGAGCTGATGGGAGGCAGGCAGGCTGTGTGGGGGGAACCAGGCCTTAGGGTGCCCCCCACCCCGGGAGGATGTGGCTGCAGGCAGCGCCTTTGCCTTGCTGACAGCACTGACCTTTCCTAGCCCTTTCACACCTCTGTGCTCCTCAGAGGGGTCTGTGCTCTCAGAACCCACCCAGAATTCCCTTCTGCAGGGAGTGACCCACTGCTGCCCAGCCTCAACCGCCTGCAACTCTGCGTGACTAGGGTGTGTCTCTCCCGGTTCCCTCTGAGTATCCTGGAGCAGACTTGTCACTGAGTTCTAAGCCAGCGACGGCGAACCTTTCAGAGCTTTCAATGATAGACAGCCTGGTGTGGCACGTGTGCCAGAGGTCACCACTGCTGCTCCAGGCATAGCATCTGAGGAGGGTCAGGACACAGCCACCAGTTGCTGTGGTGGCACTACAAAGGGACAGGAGGATGTGACCATGAGCGGGAGCCACTCAATCCAGCACACAGCTGCACCTCAAGACTTACTTTTCACCCTGCCCCTGCCCTTCCTGCTGCCCTGGAATGCTCTTCTCTAGGCTGCCAGACCTCTCAGCATCGCTCTCAAGGTCACTTCCAGGGGCCCCCAACACCTCCAGGGGCCGAAAGGAGAGCTGCCATCTTTCTTGGTGTGGCTAAGACAAAGGACACCCCACAAACAAAGCAGCAGGAAACTCCTATCTGCCTCATCAAGCATTGTTTTTATCCAACACTTGTGATTCTAAGAGTAAGAAGCTGCCCTTTCTGCAGGGCAGCCCAGCTGCTAAGTCCACCGATGTGAGATTTCACAGGCTGTCACACAGCATGTGCCCCAGGGGACATGGGCTGTGCCACAAACTGACGCCTGGCTGAGCACTGTTCTTTGCCACTTTGCCCAGCTACCTGCCAGGGGCCCTGCCTGTCCCTGCAGAGCCGCACATCCTGGATGGAAGGTGAGCTGACCCTCAGTGCCGAGGGTGCCTGGCAGTGCGTGAAGGAGAAGAGGAAAGGGCTTCGAAGGCCACGGGGGGGGGGGGTGTATATCTGTGTGCACCTCGCTCTGGCCATGCTGGTACTACCTTCACCATGGCTGCCTCTACGGAGCAGTCTGGAAGCCCCGGCTGGTCCAGCATTCCCGCGGTGAGGTAGGCCATGCTTTCCATCACGTAAGCCTTCTGAGCCATCAGTGCAAACTTTTCCTGGGGTGTTCAAAAACACACAGTCGTGGGCTGAGGCCCAAGTCTGACAAGCAGGAGAGAAGCTAACGAAGTCAGAAGCCTCACTGCCCAAGAGAACCAGACCCAGCATTCATAACGGACCTAAGTCAGCCCAGCCCCTTCTGCTCCCTCAAAGCACTGCCCAGAGGCACCAGGCGCACGCATGTTTCACAGCCACACAGTGAGACCGCAGGCGTCAGTACCTGGATTAACCCGAATTCACTCAGTTTCCTGTTGAACTGCTTCCTCGTGCAGGCATACTCAGCAGTCATTTCTGAGAACAGAGTTAGAACCAGAACCTTTCTACTTACCCAAACGTGACCTCTAAAACTGGTCACCGTTACTCTCCAACCCCGCTGCAGAGCTAAGAGCCATGTTGGCAACCACACACCCTCAAAGCCAGGGGTCCGGGCCCCAGCACCTGGGGGTCAGAGGCAGGACATCTGCCCCTCATGGGCCCAGCAGGCCATGGCAAGGGGACAGCACACAGGGTTCTGAGTCACACACAGCCCAGGCAGAGCGCTCCACCTTCCCAAGCGGAGGTTCTGTGAAGGTGCAGAAAGGCAGAGGCTCTTGCTTCCACAGTGTGACCCTGGGGCCCAGTTCTGAGCGTCTGAGCAACACCCTGCCTCCACCAACCCCAGCCTACCCAGACAGCGAGCTTCCTGGGGTGCCATGTCACCCAGGAGGGGTCCACAGCCACGCATTTCTGGGCTGTGGGATCGCATCAGAGGTTGTGCTCCTGTGCTGACTATGAGCATCTGCAAAGCTCTTGCAGAAGCAGAAGCAGGAGCCCATGAGCAGTACAGCAGAGGAGCCCTGAGCCCCACCTGGCAGCACTGGTTTAGGTCCAGGTGTGGGCCTGCAGCCTCGGCTTCCTCAGCCCTCAAACTGAGGGGAGGAAATGCACCCGAGCCTGTCTATGCCCGCCTCACCCTAAACTCTAAGTGTGCTCTCCCCAGAAGCTCCCTTTACCCCGGTCACAGCCACACGGCAGAGTGGTTACCGGGCTGGTTAAGCCCAAGCAGGGAGAATCCCACTTTCACACAGACAAAACAAAGCAAAGGTCCAGCAGCTCCTGAGCCCACTCCTCACTCACAGTGCAGTCACCCGAGAGACAGGGCTCTGGTGGGGACCGCTGCTAGGTCCAAGCTTCCCAAGCAGCTCTGCCTCGAACAGAACAGCTGGCCTCTACCCTTCACTGTGCCATAAAACGGGAGGACCAAGCCTTGGCCCCAGTGGAGGACACAGGCCAGACGCTAAACCCGAGCCGGCACTGTGCAGACAGCCTGGCTCAGCACTGGTGCACCCTGGGGACACCAGCACCACAAAGTGCTCCGGGCCCCACTTACCTACCAATCAGTTTCTTGATCATCCCGGCCGCCATGCTGCCCATGCTGAACCGCCCGCTGTTGAGGATGTTCATGGCCAGCTGTGGGGAGTAAGAAAAGCCCGAGCCCTGAAGGAGGCGCAAGACACAGGTCCTACCATGCTCGGCTCCTTCCCAGAAAACCACCTAGAAATACAAGCAGGTGACCATCCGGCTCCGAGGCACATTCTGCCCAGCTGGCTTGCCTAGCACTGCAGCTCCCACACACACCCTTGCAGCCTTCGCCTCTGCACAATGCAACTGTAAAAGCCGATGTGCCCATGCTTAGGGAAAGGGATAGAAACTCGGACCAGCTGGGCGTACGCTACAACTATAGGCCACTCCAATGTTCCCTGCAATGCTGCGGTGTCAGCAGCCACAGTGCACAGATGAGGCAGCCTCAGCCCAGGGTGCTGAGTGATGCTCCCGAGTCCCCACAGCCATCATTGCTTCACACACGCATGGGCCAGTGCACTCCACAGAGGCCAGCCCCGGCCTGCTCTCTCCTGGCCCCTCTGTGGCAGGGGGA
>PVJX010038891.1:0-16068 GCA_004027295.1 Dolichotis patagonum
GAAGAAAAGAGAAGAGAAGAGAAGAGAAGAGAAGAGAAGAGAAGAGAAGAGAAGAGAAGAGAAGAGAAGAGAAGAGAAGAGAAGAGAAGAGAAGAACAAGAGCAGGAGGTAGGGAACAAGAAACTGTGGAGCACCAAAGAAGAGGAGTTAAAGGCACCCAACAAATTGCAAAATTAAAAAAAGTAACCACTTCTTACCCCACCCAATGCTGGACACCGTTCCTCTTCCTGCCCACCTACTTTTGTCCGTTAGGATAAAGACACTAGAAAATGAAGCACAAGACACCATTGCAGTTCTCCCCAAATGCCAGGCCCCAAATTGGGGCTGTTTTAAGCAGATCTTTCACAGGACCCCAGTGAACTGGGAAAATGAATAACAGCTTCCCAAGTATGTTACAAAAATAACACATTTAGTTTCAAAGAATGCTCTTTTTGCTGAGATTATGCGTTTCCTTTTTTATATTAAAATGACCTTTCTTTTATGAAACAGAATTGATGTTTGATAACATTTCTTTAAATTTTAATATCCTTACTTGGCTGTGTAAAGCATTATAAGCCCTATGTCTGGTGTCCAATTTTTAAGATTATTTTCAATGCTCTGTAAAATCCAGAGTGCATACCTTATACACTTTGTTTTATTCACTTGTATCCTTTTAGAGATGAACTCTCAACAAGGCATTGTGAATTCCACTTCAGGTGACCAGTTCCAAAGCACAAGTTTTAAAGTTTGCTTTAAGGTTTTGGGTTGCCCCTGGCTCTGCTACTTTCCACCTGTGTGACCTTGGACATGGCGCTCAAACTCTCTCTGCACCCATAATGTGTCACTGCACCTCTTGAGGTAGTTGAAGGGTTATATGAAATAATGCATAAAGTCACTTTACATGTTGCTAAGTAAAGTCATTATTTTCATCATCCTCATTTGTATTATTATGACTCAACAATTCACAGCATAGGCAGAACATGGTCCAGTCTGTGGCTTCCACACTGGGCTGACTCCCCCACTTGGTGAATCTATCTGGGTTTATGTTTCCTATTTGGTTCAAGCAATATTAATGGCTAGTTTAATAATTCCTACCAAATTTACATACTCTGACTGTAATCATGAGAGAACATTAGTAATACCCAATGTGAGTGACATTATTAAAAAATAACTGCCCTAAAATCTTTTAAAATGTCATGGTCATGAAAATCAAACAAAGGGTAGGCAAATATTCCAGGTATATGAATCTGGACTAGATCCTGAATAGAGAGGAAAAAAGCATTGCTATTTTAAAAGGTAAGGGTTGAACACAACAGTGCATGTCTATGATCCCAACTACTGGAAGCTGGGTGTGGTGGTACACGCCTGTAATCTCAGCACTCGGGAGGCTGAGGCAGGAGGATCACCATGAATTTGACGTCAGCCAAGGCTTCATATGTGACTTAAATGCCAGCTTGCACTATGTAGTGCTTTATGAAATTTGTTGTCAAAGTGTTCAGAAAAAACCATCTATACTTATTCCTTGCACTCACAGGGGACTGATTCCTTCCACTTCCCACCAGCATCAAACTCCGAGGATGCTCATGTGCCTTATATAAAACAGCACAGCACTGACATATACCCTACACACATCTTCCCACACACTTTAAATCATCTCTAGGCTACATATAAAATTATATTCTAATACAATTCTAATATTCTAATACAATTAGAATATAGATAGTTGTGCTATATTGTTTAGGGAATAAAAAAAATCTGAATGTGTTCAGTACAAGCACGATATATTTTTTTAAAAAAATATTTTCAATTGGCAGTTGGTCGGATCCAAGGATGTAGAACACTTGGGTACAGAGAACTGTGTGTGTGTGTGTGTGTGTGTGTGTAGAGAGACAGACAGACAGACAGAGAGTGAAGCAGAGAGAGGAGAGAGAAAGACAGGGAGACAGAGATTAAAAGCACCCATAGCAAGTGACGCACCCTGTGTAATAATAAAACCTGAGACTACGTAGGACGTCAGTTAGCAGCCTCTTCCCCACAACTGCTCGTCTGACTGGTTCTCGGCGATTCTCCGTGAGTTACAGTGAAGTGAGGTCATACAGAAGGCAAGGAGGAAAAGCCTAGAATTTCAAGCAGAATGGTAAAAATCCATAAACAACTTAGAATACAGACCCTTCCTAGAGTACCCGTTTTAGTGCTTAGTAAACACAATGGTGTGCAGCCTTTGTTGGGGCCAAATGATGACCAAGATAAGACTCCTTAATCACCCTATTTACTTGGTCATCATACACAAAGTAAGAGCTGCCCTCATACTGCCCTCATACTGAGATAGGGACCGGGAGCTGAGACAGCTGAGGAGGCAGCAGGTCCCCCCTTTCATCTCACACTCACTGTCTGATGCCAGCTCCTCCACTGGCATGCTCAGCAGAATTATCCCATTTCCCCAGTTAGGGGGCCGGGTATGACTTAGGTCCTACCAATTAAATTTACTCATCAAAGACCTGGAACGTAGAAAAGGGGCAGCAGCCATCTCCCTGCTACTTAGCCACGCTCTGCTGTTGGGAAGACACAGTGCCCCTGGCACCCAGTCTGTGCTCTGTGTCCCGTGTGCCGAGACGAGGGTGGGCAGTGGTGCACCCAGGCTCCACACTCCATTGTCCAAGCAACTCAGGGAGCAGCAGCAGCTTCTCAATGCTGTGCTGACCTCTAGATCACAGCTTTCCTGTGTGTCCCTGAAGTCAGTGGCACCAGCATAAGTCTGGACTGGCGTTGCTAAGTGGGACACAGTGAGTCATTTCCATTTTGGGTCAATGCTGCAATGCTCGAGGGACCATTCTTAGAGGCCCAGCCTCAAATCCATTTCTCTTAACCCTTCCAAAAATTTTCTAGGCACCTCATTTCCTACATTCATCTACTTCAGATACCTGGAGTAGTTTCTGCTTCCAAGGCCAGGCAGATAGTGACTGATTTTTCTTTGCTCTCCATTTACACAGAGCATTCGGGCTACAAGAGGTTAAAGTGGTACAGAGCTTGAGTGAACCCCTCAAACCATCACTGGGACAGCTGGGATCTTAGTGTACCTTGCCTGCTTGTCTGTGTACCTGAAATTGATTTTGTGTATCTAGAATTGTCTTCCTGGTTTAGATTACACAGTCCTGAAGCAAAAATGGCACCTCTGAACCTCTGTAGTACCTAAAAGGGCCCTCACAGTACCCAGGCTCAACAAATGATAAGTCAGACACGATGGTGCAATCCTGTAGTCCCAGCACTTGGGAGGCTGAGGCAGGAGGCTCACCAGGAGTTTGAGGCCAGCCTGTGCCACATAGTGAGTTCAAGGCTAGCCTCACTTATAGAGTGAGACCCTATCTCAAAAAAAAAAAAAAAAATTGAAGTATTATTCCACAGATGCTTTTCAGGAAATTAAAGCAAACTTCCCTTCATTATCAGGTCATTTTAACTTCCTCAGGCAAGACAGAGAGAGGAGTGCTTCAGACAGCATGACTGGGGGTAATGCTAACCCTCCAGATTCTGTAATGAGGAATAGGAGTTCAGAAAATAGCAAGAAATTTAAGCAAAGCAGGCTCAAATCCAAAGTACCCCTAGACAAATATCTTTTCTACCTTCTAAAAAGATGAAAAGAAAAAAGAAATGTAGATAATAGAGCTAATATTTATGCAACATTTATTATATGTGCAAGGCTCTTGCTCAATTTTCACAACAAACTTAAGAAGCAAGTGTTATTATGGCCATTTCCCGGGTGCTGGGAATAGGGCTCATGTGGACTGAAATTACCGCTCAAGGTCACACAGGTCCTAAATATCCTGTCCCAGGTAGAAGAACACATATCTATCATTCTTTACTGCTAAAATCTGTCCTTTTAACCACTTGCAAAATCATACAGCTCTTCACAAGGTGAAAGATTGCCAATATTTTTCCACTCCCTAAAATAGTGTTTTCTAAGCTGAAATAGACAACCATTGATTAAACCCAACAGCCCTTATTAATCAGTTTCTTGAGTGGAAAATAAAACAGCAGGTTCCAGCATTTTTATTCTTAGCTCTCTTGCAGGAGAAAGGAGAAACAAGGGGAAAGGAGGGAAATCAGCATCAAGACCCAAGATGACAGGTTCAAATCTATTTTTCTACTGCCCTAGACAGCTGCCTCTGGGCCCCCATCCACCTAGACTTTCTCTAGTTCCATGTCACCAATATTTCTGCACCTTGCCCTAGCACCTCCCTTCCCCAGAGCCATTAATCTGTCCGAATTCAGTGAGGCTACAGAATTTTGTTTTCCTATTAACGTGTTTTCCCTTAACAGTCACTGCTCAAATCCTCAGGTTGAAAGACAAATGGGTCTGCGTGGCAACCCTCTTACCACCATCCCACCCTCCCTCCAGGTGCCCCCGCTGTTCTTAATTACACTGCCAAGTCTCTGCTGCTTCAG
This sequence comes from Dolichotis patagonum, assembly GCA_004027295.1. Lineage (NCBI taxonomy): Eukaryota > Metazoa > Chordata > Mammalia > Rodentia > Caviidae > Dolichotis > Dolichotis patagonum. Next base: position 4,420 of record PVJX010038891.1, read on the forward strand.
GAACCTAACCGATGCCCAGTGATTCATGACTGGCACCCAAAAAGTCTTTACTGCTGCAAAGAGAATTTTGGAACCTCTGGGAACTACGGCCTTTCCCCATTTTCTTTCTTGCTGATAAATTTTGGAGAGCAGTAAGAATAACCGAAAGACATCTATCATCTTGGGTTTACAAGCAGCTGGCGTGACATTCCCAGCCAATATAACTGCAAGCTGACTTTAATCATGGTGGTTGGTCTCAGCTTTCAAGAATATTGCCTTGATGAATCATTCTATTCTTTTCCTAAGCCAAAGGCTCTAAAGAAGGCTTTCTGAGTCCCACTGTCCAAATTCAGTGGGGAGCAAAAGGGGAATGCAGAGAACTCTCATCTCACTGGCAAAGGTAACTGGGAAATACTTGAATCTTAAACATTGATGGGCCTTGAATGAAGACAATTTAAGCTAAACTCTAAGGACATTAAGATGTTTGCAAAGCAAAACCTATGCCAAACAAATGTTCCGTTTTGCTGAGATTCACTAATGTTTCCTAATAATGTTCTTGAATACATCCACATTTTCTCTGATAATCCTTAGATTACCAAGAAAGTAATTATTGTTTATAATTAATAATAATCAAAATTTGCAAATCTTCCTAAAATTTTCACTTTTTTCACTTTTGCAAAAATAAAACTCATTCAGTTTAGACAATATCCATGATGATTACAGCTTTTGATTACAAGAGGGTATGGCTTAGAGCTGGTAAGCCGCTATCCTATCCCCTGGGCCTGATATATCAGACAAGACAGCCTTTACTATTTCATTTTCATTTGGCAAGTGCTTAGTCCAGTAGTCTTCAAATAGTTTGAAAATACACACAGTCAAAAGAAAAAAAAAATATGAAGCATGTTCACTGTAAGCTAGTCTGTAAACTAGTTTTATGGAGGCCCAAACATGTGTAAGGGCCAAAATACCTAAGTTTATTTCTGCTCATTTAATAGCATAAGGCAAATACTCTTGGTGCATGAGAAGCTCCCTCCCAACGTTTCAGGAATGAAGGCTCCTTGCCTCCTGGGCCTCCAACATCCCTACAGACTTGGGTTGTTTTTTGCTCTTTGTTTCTTCACATAAACCAGCAGAAGAAGAATGAGTGTAAAGGATGTATCCCTGCTTCTTAAAGACCTTGGTGCAGAACTGACATTTATCACTTCCACTCACCTTCCAGTGGAGACAGTGGTTGCACCCACCTGCATGGGATGTAGGAAAGTTGTCTCTGGCCAGGCAGCAGCTCTACTGGTTGAACTGTAGATTCTGGAGTAAAGGTAGTGTTTGTTAACCAGCTAGCTGTCGGTCACAACTCTGTTTATTCACTCATTCGTTCTATCATTCTTGTTTACTTGTAAGTGGTAAATAAGCAAGTGTTTTTTGTGTCCTAAGATTTCTCCCTACCAGGGAGAAAAATGTGCAAAAATGTACAAAAAATGTGCAAAAGGTTTGCAATTTCATAAATTAGTGCTGATTCAGAGTCTCTCCCATAATGTGAGTCACTTTCTCACATGCATTCCAGTGTGCTTCCTGGAAGTTTATTCATTCATTTATTCAGTTATTCTCATTTACTTATAAGTGGTGTGTGTATCAGTATAGTGTTCTATATAAAAACTATACTAATATTTATAAGACATGCATGTCTTAAATTTTAATTTAAATTTTTAAAAGGCTAAGAAGGTTGAAATACAAGTTTAAATGTCCTTCCTGCAGCATTTCAGATCACTCTTCCTTCCCTGGAGAGCATTCACCCCTAGATGCATTGCTCAAGACTCTAGGAGGTCCAGGAACTTAGGAAGTGCTCTTCCAGAGGAGAAATTTAAGAAATCCAGAACATCACCCTCCCTTAGCCTTTCCTATTTTTGTAAATGGTACCACTACCCACAGAGCTGCTCCAGCCCCAACTCTAGAAACCATCTTTGATTCCACACAACCCATTACCTCCATAGTCAGTGACCACCCAGGCCTGTCTGTGTGTCTTACAACCAAGTCCAGCACCCCCACTCACCTCTCCACCTCTACAACTACCACCCTGCCCTATGTGCCACGCTCTCTTACGTGGACTATGGTAACCATCCCCTGTTCTTATAATCCACTTTTCATGGAGGAGACATTGTGATCACTAAGACATATAGAGAAGATCTCTACTGGATCAACATATCAAATAATACCTAACCTCAAGATACAGTGAGTGATACATGCATACCTATGTTTATAGCAGCATAATTCATAATACTTAAATCTTGGAAGCAGCTATATGTCCATTGACAGATGAATGGATAAAGAAAATGTATTTACATGCAATGGAGTACTACTCTGCCATAAGGAAATCTGAGTAGCTTGTAGGGAAATAAGTGCACCTTGAAGGCATACTGTTAAGTGAAACAAATCAGACACACGAACCTAAATACCACATGGTTTCTCTCATATGAGAAACCCAAATTATAAATAAAGAACAAAATAAAAGATAGGAAATAAGAAGTAGGAAAATAAATTTTTCTCAAATGTGAAAGGGAGCCAGGTGTGGTGACACACGCCTATAATCCCAGCACTCGAGAGACTGAGGCAGGAGAATCATTGCAAGTTCGAGACCAGTCTGAGCTACAAAGTGAGCTTAAGGCCAGCCTGAACCAAATAGCAAGCCCCTGTCTCAAAAAGACAAAAAAAAAAAAAAAAATGTGAGAGGGATCAAGAGATGAAGGAGGAAAGAAGACAAAGAGGAAAAAAAAATGAAGATGAGTTATGCACATGCAAACATATAAGGAATGTAAACATGGGGTACTGCACATACATGCTAATACAGTAAAAAAAAAAATCTAACCTCCTTATCAAAGATTACAAGGCTCAGTAAGCATCCCACAGTGATCTCTTGAATAGTGTTAAATACGTACATAATGAAAACATCTGAAAAAACATACATCAAACTGTAGTTATCTTTTCTATTAACTGAATGGCATCCTTTGAAATTAAAAATAAAGCTACTTATATTTTGTAAAGAAGGAGAATAAAAAGAAATGAAGGGTATGTGTTTCATAGTAAATTCCACTCTAATGACCTATGATTATTATTTTTGTTGCTTTTTTTCCTCTCCTAATTACTGCTTTCTCACTTTGTAAGAGATTCATAGCAAGAAAGAAGAGGAAAAAAATAAAACACAGAAAATGTACTTCATAATTTGCTTTCTTTTTTCCAAAGAACAAAATTCACTGAAGAAAAGAGGTTTTGATAAGAAGAAAATACAAATGAAGGAACAAGAGATTTTTCCCTGAGAGAACAAAGGGCCTGGGTTAGTTAAGGAAGAGATTGACCTATGGTGCCTTGGAGAAAAAGGCCACGGACAGCCATGGGATCTGAGTTCAGGGTTCCGGTGGTAAAGGGATCTCTTAGTGGACCCAGGAGAGATGACTGGCCAACATAGCGCATTGGCCCTGCAAAAAACCCCAGATCCTGGTGCAAATTTGTGGGACATAAGGGTGATTCGCCCAGGATGACAGAAGCTACATTTCCTGCAAGCTTAAAAGGCTGGTTGTCAGAATCAAACTTAAGTTGAGAACTAAGTTTATTGAAACAAACAAACCAACAAAGATTTTATTTTTCAAACACCCTCCTTTGAATCCTAAGATTTATCAATAGTAACCTCTTGGACAAAAATGTGCAAAAGGTTTGCACTTTCATAAACGAGTGTTGATCCAGTATCCTTCCTGTAGAGTGAGTCTCTCTTCCTCACATGCATTCCAGTATGCTTCCTGGAGCAGGGGGCAGGGTAGATTAAGGATGAGGCTGGCTTTGTATCATCTCAACAGCACATCCGCTGGCACAGGCCTCAGTGGCACAAGCCTGAGAGCCAGTGCTCTTCACCTCTTTTACTCTGATTTGAGTGCTGTTTGCTGTCACTATACCACCCTACCTGCTCCAGAACCTCGTACATGAGGACATGACCTGGTACAGCAGCTGAGTGAGCACAGGCCCTGGCCAAAGGCTCTCTGGATGGAAATCAGTCTCTGCTGTCTGAACCAGCTCTGTAATATAAGCAAGCTTCCTAATCCCTCTGTTTACTGATCTGGAAACTGTGTGTTATTCTCGCTGCACAGTGTTATGGCTGTTGTAGCTTAGCATAACTGACGCCATCTTGAGCCTTGCATTTAACTAATGCCCTGTATTTGACCCAGAAAAATAGAAAATTACTCAGGGTACAAGTCCCATGAAAAAAGCAGAATGAGCTGTACCCACAAGAAAAAAATTAACCTGCTCAAAAAAAAAAAAAAAAGCAGGATACAGGTGTCAACCAAAAATTAATGTAAGATTCTAGCTAAGTTGTTTCCAACAGGATGTCTTTTTGTGGTTCTCTGTTTAAAAGCTTTGTAATTTTCCAGTTCAGGACCACTTGGTGAGACTCTAAAATGGGTCCACACAATTGGTCACTGAGCTCAGCTAATTAAATTCCCAACTTATCAATTTTGCTGCTTAGATTCCTGTACTATGTTCACAAATCCACTTCATTGGCAAGGATTAAATATTATCATTTTAAGGTGCATAGTGTGCCTATCACATAGTAAACTCTATTAAATATTAACTGCTATTATCAGCTTTTATTACAGTGGGCACTTAGAAAATGATACATGAGTGAACGAATGAGTGACCTTTTGGTACATTAAGAGTAGAAAAGTAGACAGGAGTAGTGATCCACACCTACTCTCCCAGCACTCTGGGAAGCTGAGGCAAGAAGAGCACAACTTCAAACCCAGTCTGGAGAATGTAACCATTTAGTAAGACCTCGTCTCACAGTAAAAATTAAATAAATAAAATCCTGGGGTTTTAGTTCAGTATGAAGGCCCTGGATTCAATCCCTAGCACTAAGAAAAAGATAAGAAGGAAAAGAAAAGAGGGAAGGAGAAAAGAAAGGAGGAAGGAGGGAAAGAAGAAAAGAGAGAGGGAAGGAAAGAGGGATACAGGGAAGAAGGAAAAAAAGAAAGGGGAGGGGGGGACAAGGCCATGCTAGAAATCTGAAATTGGCCAGATTGCCCTCTCTTTATGAGTAAGTGCTGATCTAGGCTGAATGCTGCCATGTTGTATTTTTACCATTACATATTTCATTTGCACATGCATTTGGGTACTTGTCTTATTTGTGAGGCAGTATTGGGCATTCCAAGTGGCCTGCACATTGTCCCACTTGGTGGTGGATAGTTGACATTGGCAAGAATTTCAGTCATGATCAGGAATACTCTTTGTGTTTATGCCAAATAACTGTCTTCTGGAAATGCTATCTTCTGTGGAAATCAATCTTGTAATCTTGGCCTCAAGAAAAAAATGAATTCCAGGAATCCTGGGAAATCAACAGATTTGTAGTCTTTCTTCACAGGATGTATTTAAAATAATTCTCAGTCAACAACTCAGCAGGAGGAGATGACCAGCAACCGTTTGAAAACACTGTCATAGAAGAAAAGAGCATTGTTAGATCACTTTCCAAATATCCTCTAGAAAAACCTCTGTGATGAACAAAAACTGATGTGTGTGTGATCGATGAGTCTGTCCTCCCTTCTCACAGAAATTTAAAATAAAAGTCACCAACAAGTCACATTTTCTCACACCTCCAAAGCTTCACAACACCGCACCTCAGCCAGGAATGACGTCCACAGCTCCTGTCCCCTTCCGTGCGTCCCCTCCTGTCATTGCATGGCCTCAGCCACTCACAGCAGCAGCACACAGAGGTTAGTGGTCGGGTTCCAGTGCCAGCTCCATTTCCCAGGCCGAGTGACACTGGGCAAACTACTTAACTTCTCCATGATGCAGGTTCCTACAGCAATAATTGTGTCAACCTTCAGGGGATTAGGGAAAATTAAATATGCTAATATATGGGGCATATGTAGAATAGGGCCAGTCCTGGCCCATGATAAGCGTGACATAATTGGTGTCATTATTGTCCATCAAATCTTAATGCAAGCTTTAAATCCTTGAGAAAATTCTTCTGTTCTGCTGGGGAGAGCTGCACATCTTCCCCGCCACGCTTGCATCGTCTTCCCGTCTGTGTGTATGTGTCATGCTCCATCACAGCTGTCCAAGCGAGCACCCGCCTCACCCCTATGCAAATGTATGAGGAAGGCAGTCCATCACTTTACCCTTAGAGACTTCCCGCCTTACAGTACAGACATGGATGTGGTAAATGCACAATAAATACTTCAAGTACGAATTCATTCATTAAGTGCTACTCCAGTTCTTCAAACTTCCCCTATAAGAGCCTGCATAGTAATCACCGGAATGAGAACAGTTCATCATTAATTCTGTTAGCAGAGTGGATATATGTTATCCCTGGGACAGCAGAGTATCTTGGCCCAGGGGTACGGGCTACGTGTAGAGGTGAAATTTAGTTTCCTGGGCAGCTCTCAAGAATTTTCCAGCGCTGCTGGGTGCTGGGACTGGGGAAATGTCCTAACTCCCAGAAGAGATCTATGGGTGGCCATTCAGTGTCAATCTGCAAGTGAAGAAGGGTCTTGCCAGGAATTCACCCCAAGGAGACACTGAAAATAGCAAGTCTATTAAAGGCCAAAGGAACTTCCTCTTGTGAAAGTGAGAAATCAGAAGCTTCCTGGCAATGAAAGGAAAACATCCTGAGTCACAGCCTGAGAGGGAGACGGGAGGGCTGGAGCTACTTCGGGAAGGCGGTGCGGCGAAGCAGAGAAAGCGTCAGGGTTGGAGTCCAAAGAATCCAATGCCAATTCCTCCACTGAGGACCTCACTTTAACACGTAGAATCAGACTAACAAGCAAAAAAACCTGTAAAGCACTAATTAGATGTAAGAAATGTTCCTAGATAACTGTAAAAGGCCCCTTCATCCAAAGATGCCTACAAGGCCTTCCCTTGTAGAGCCTCCCTGAAAGAGCCTCTTGGTCCTCCTTAGTGGGGACCTAAAAGAAAAAAATGATCTCTGCCTCTTTTTCATTTAAATTGGTAAGTGTTTGCCAGGCCTGCTATCCTAGCTACTCGAAAACCTGAAAAGCATGCGTCACAAGTTCAAGCCTGGGAAACTTAGCAAAACCCTGTCTCCAAATTTTAAAAATCTAAGAAAATAAAGAAAGGACTGAGATGTAGTTCAGTGCTAGCATGCCCAGGGCTTCAATCCCCTGTACTGCAAAAAAAGAAAAAAAATTAACAAGTTCTTAGGAGTCAAGGGAGACAACAGGCATGAAGATATACAGATGTACATGGAACAAAACTTTTTATTAGGAATCTGTTTTATATACTGTAACTTTGGAACCTTAACCTATATGGTGTCACTTATGGCCTATATGTTTCCTTAAGAGCAAACTTCTAAGATACAAACCGCCTGTGGTGCAATGCTGGAGCCAGTTGTGTATCTCTTGTCCCCTCTCCAAGCTCAGTGATACTACTGTGGTGACTTAAAATTGACCACAGTAAGATTGTTTACACCGTGGTAGCTGAAAAATTCTACAAATCAGAATGTTTTGTCATCTCTCCAGTATCCAGCTTACCGCACACACTGACTGGCCTCCAGAGACATGAAGGTCCCTCTAGCCATCACTGGCTTCTCAGATGGCATGAAAAGGAAGCACTGACCTCACACATAGACACTGGGCGGGGGATCATTGCAGAGCTACAATATGAGGATGGACCGAAAACCTCCGTTACAGCAGCTGAACATTCCTGCTGCATAAGGATCTGGCAGTGAAGTGTCTTGAGTGTTTTTCAACTGAAAGAAATTGTAATATGCCAGAGAATTTTGACTCAGCCTTATCTGGAGCCTTACATGAATATATTCAAAAATTATATTATAACTGAAATTCAAACATCTCAATTGCACATTGAGTGAAATATTATGATGGAAAAATTAGCTTGTCAAAATAGGTGAGAGGGATGGAATAAAAATTTGCTCGTGGTTGTCATTTATCCCTAGGAACCAAAATAGTCCTGCATTCATAAACTTTCAATCCACAGTGGTCACAGTGGTCACAGTGTGAATGGTCTTTATTACTGCTTACGTGTTTTACTTGTCTTATAGTTTATATGAGTTGTTCCTTTTCTTCTACGTCCCCAGGGCTGGTGCTTATAATAGGACTGAAGAATAGTTGCATGTGTAAGGGTTTAATGTTTCCAGAGGCCCTTCCTGTATGCAGTTCCTGTTTAATCCTTTTACATACCCTCTGAAGCAGGCATATCCAACATGTGTCCCACAGATCACTTCCTAAAGTAACAACAAATATAAAAAATAAGAAATATTTTTGCTGATTTATATGTGAACTATATAGTATAATTTATGTGCAGCCCAAGATAATTATTCTTCACTCAGCGCAGCCCAGGCAAGCCAAAATGTTGGAAAGTTCTGCTGTAAAGTACACTCATTTTCAGAAGGGAAAAAATAGCTTCTCATGCTGACAAGTGCTGACAGACTCTGGTTTTGTTGTTGTTATTATTACTATTGGACATTGGACACCAGATACTATCAGAGCCATCAATATTGCTGCCATTGAATGACTTCTTTGCGTCAACCTCACAGCCATCCCAGCACTCAGGGAGGCTGAGGCAAGACGATTGCAAGTTTAAGACACAAGTAAGACACTTAGCAATTTAGTGATCCCTGTGTCAACATTTTAAAATTGCTGGGGATATAGGTCAATGTGAAGGTACTGGGTCCACTCTGCAAGGGGTACCATGTCCATATACTAGCTGTTAGGGTTTAAACTGAACTGGAACCTGCTTAAATTTAGCTTCTTCTGTAGAATAAAAATCCTTCCTCTAACAAGACTCACAAAATGGTAAATCCCCAAATACAAGGAGTTCACATTCTGAAACATAAGTAGTATTATCTATCCAACTTATGCCAACCTATCACACTTCGAGTCTTCTCTCTATGTTTAGAGAAATATCCCCATTGTAAGTGATCACCATCCCAACATAGGAATCAGACTGCATGTGTAGCCTCTTTTGCAGCCAGGATTTAGGTGCAGGAAGTAGTTGCTGCTAGTTAAGAGCAACATCATAGCTTCCTAAGATACTGACTCAAAAGAAAATATCAAGAGGAAAAAGGCTGTCTTAGTCACCATTTCATTGCTAGGACAAAATACCTGACACCCACAAGTTAAAGGAGGGGAGGCTTATTTTGGCTAGAGTTTCAGATGCAGGAATAGCACAGTGGAAGGAAGGGCCTGGCACCAAGCAGAGCTGCTCATGTCATTGGCAGCCAGGAAGAAGTGAAAGAAAGGAGGAGCCAGACAGGGAGACGTACCGAACACCCCTAGAGACCTGCCTGTAATCATCCCACTTCCTATCAGCCCGCTCAGCTGCTGAGCTCACGAGTGGATGAATCCACTGATAAATATAGCAATTCCATGAGCCAATCGCCTTCCAAAAGCCCTGCCTCTGAGTACAAGAGAATTTTGGAGGACAGTTTAGATCTAACCCATAGCTCAGGCTTTGCACAGACATTCCACCTTTGGGCTAGTGACAGGGAGGCAAAGAGGTGTCCAAATTTTTGTGACAGCTGTTTCCCAGGAACTACACAGTGTGGTTTTTCTGACATGAAAGTTGTAGGTGGAACACTACTCTGACATAAAGGATAAGCTTGAGATATTTCTAGGTAAATGGATGCACCTCGAGACCATACTCTTAAGTGAAATAAATCAAACATCCATGTGTAAATATCACATTTTTCCTCTGGTGTGAGAAATCAAAACTGTAAATAAGGAGCAAAATAAGTATTGTGAAATAGGATGAAAATGTTCAAATGTTCAAATGGAACAAGGGTGGGGGAGATAGAAAGAAAAAAAGAGGGAAGTAAAAAAATGAGAAAAGGAAAAAAATGAAAACAAAGTTTTTATAAATGGAGAGAGGAGAAGGAATTGAAGGGCTGGTGGGGGACTGAGAAAAAAAAAAGTTGTATCACATACAGCCACAAACTCTCTATGATGAATGTGATCATTATATATACCTAAAATGTACAAATGAAATCTGATTGGAAAAGGAAGTCGCTGGTTAGGACAGCAGCAGCTTTCCATCAGGCCCTGCCTTTGGTCGTTTGGGGTACTACTCCTCAAGGCTTCACCTTGAGATGCTTTTCCTGTCTACTCAGTAGTTTTGTAACTCTCCCAATATTTTTAAATAAAGTGACTTTCCATATTTTCAAAAAAAATGAGCTTCTCTGGAATTATGTAATTATGCAATTATGTTTCCTGTTTCCCAGATGTGGAAACTGGTGTTTTGAGAGGTTGAATTGCTCAAGGTCAATGACAGAACAAGGATTTGAAACAGGACTGTCAAAATGCAAAGTCCGAGGAAGAGACAAGATGGCAGACTGGTAGGTAGCAGGAGAGAGACCCTCTCTGAGACAGACAACTCAAATGCCAGAATAAAACACCCTGGAGAGACCCAAACAGAGAGATAGACTCTCACAACACAGAAAGAAACTAAAGCGCAAAAACCCGCTCGAATAAGAGGTCCTGGGGCTACTATTAGTGAAGATAAGATCGGCGAGCACAGCACCCTCCTCGAGACGCCTGAATTCCACCCGACCTGAACAAGCGATCCGCGCCAAAGCGACTGGCTTGAGCCGCCGGAGCCCGGAACTGAACAGCCCTGCGTGCAGCTCACCGGGACCGGCACCACACACGACCCACCCAGAGGCACCGTGAATTCCCACTTCAGCCGCACTGAAGTCGGAGATCGGGCAGTCCAGCAGTTCTCGGGGACACGGTGAGTGATGAGAATAAGACCCTACCACGGGAAAGGGGAAACCGACTGGACGACATGTTGGATTTGGGCAGGACAGCCCTAACTCCATAAGGAAGTGTCTTCAGCTGGTTATTCCCCTCGCCAAGCGGATTGGTGGAATCTGCTTGGACTAGGCCACGCCCCTGGCAGGGACCCAGTTACTTCCCTGAGATCAGTGCACACTGACGCAGTGAAGGCCTGCAAAGATTGACTGGCCCAGAAGGGAGGAGCTAGCGCACACTGCCCGTGGATGAACTCTAATCTCTGATTACCTATTGAAGAGGGCTAAAGCTCCTAGCCTGCACCCTCTAGAGGAGCCTTAAACAACAATAAAAGGGCCTGGGAATTACACTGTACACTTGTATGGAAGGAACCAAAAACATGACGAAAGGGAGAAATAAGAAAACACTCCCAGCCCCCAACTCTGAGAACATTGATCCAGGAGAGGTAAATACAAAAGAGACTGAGGGCAGCAAAAATGCAACATCAAACACAGCATTAGCGGACATAAAGAGATATATTCAAGACCTCATAAGCAGGACCAAAACTGAAATATTAATTCAAATTAAACAAGAGATAAGTAGATTAATAAAAGATGGGCTGGGTACCTCTCAAGAAGACACAGACAGAAGAATAGAGGAACACAAATGGAGAGAAAAATTTATTGAAGAATTCAGAAAAAACCTAGAATTTATGAAGCAGATTCAAAGGGCTTATCAGGAAACTAAAGACTTGATAGAAAGCTGGCAAAACTGCTTGAAAGAAACCAAAGAGAGACTATCAAAAATTGAACACAGGCTTGCAATGTGGGGTCATGAAAGGGAAGATCTCTTAAAAATAACAAGGGAGCAGGCAGTAAAGTTACAAAGACTGGAAGATGACAAGAGGATCTATAACTTAAGAATAAAGTAT